>PVJC01007721.1:0-50574 GCA_004026665.1 Murina feae | reverse complement strand
TCGGAGCTGAGCTGAGGGGCGCAGCTTCACTTTCGCTCCTGCCGCAATGGAAAGGGCTGTTTACTCAGGTCCGGGAGTGGCGGCCGCCATGTTGGCTGGGCTAATTTGCATACAGCCGCTCTGATTGGCTGGTGGGCGTGGCTTACCCTGTCTCGGAGAAACGGTTAATTTTAATATTTCGCTTTTATTAGTTTAGATGATAAACATTTCTGATTGGACAAGAATAATTTCTATTTCTTCATCATAGTCATAGCTTTAGAATGTGCTCACATACACCATATCACTTTACCTTACTAAGTTTCCCCATTTGGCCCCTCTCCACATGTCTCATGCTCAGGGAGCTCTCATCCTTCATCATTTCCACAGGTAAGCCTGTTCCCTGTTGTCACAACTTCCTTATTTTCTAGGTCACAGATCTCATGTGGGCCTTCTGCACTTTGGGTCATCTTTATCATTTACAATTCTCAGGTGAATCTTCAATGCCACATATCAGTTTCAATACTAAGCATGCATCCCTTCCTTTGTACCACCAATTAAAATGAAATAAAGCAAGTTGCTATTCATAATTTCTATTTTGGGAGAGAAGGAACATCAATGTGTTGGAAAGGAGAGTTCAAAATTCTTGTTTCCTCCACCTACTAGCTATGACAGCAGGCAAGTTACTTAATCTTTCCGAGTTTTTCCTCTTACTACTGACTTAGAAAATGTTGCCATGAAGACGACATAGGATGGCATATGAATCTGTGTCTGGAAATACTCAAGACGTGACTATCCTTTTGAGATCTGCTAGGTTTCCATTCAAATGCCCTTTCTGTTCACATCAGTAAAGGCTATCCTGGCTGTTGCACCTGAATGCTACTGGGTTCTTCTGAGTATGTCATACCAATGAGCTCTCCACTCACAGCATCAAAACGAAAGCCAAGGCATACATGGTCCTGCCATCCAGAGATCACCAATTTCTAAGTTAACTTTTTCTAGTAAATTCAATTGTAAAAGTTCATAAATATTTCAGGTAAAAGTGCAGAGTAAGTGCAAGGCTAGTCATCAGCTCCCAGCACTTCCAGTCATGCCTGACTGATCTTCATATTACACACGGGAATGGGAAGATGACCAGTAGCGGTGACTGCAGAGTATGTGGCAATGGCAAGGCTCCGGTGGGCTCTCAGGGGAAGGCAAGTAGTCTACCCTAAGCATCACCCACCAGACTTGCAGCTGGTAAAATACATTCCTCTCCATCCTTTTCTCTTCACTTTCCTGGCCCAACATTTAATACTATAGAAGTTTAACTTCAAATTATGTCACTTCAAATTTGTCTTGCTCAGAGAAATTGTGACCACTGAAAGTCTGCTTTAATTCTGAAGTCTCCACTTAAAGATTCAGATGCAAAACAAAACAAAACAAAACAAAACAAAACAAAAAACTTACAACAGGCAGTTGCGGGATTTCAAGGTATAATAACATATAGTGAATGTATAATTGGCAAAAGTGTGGTTTTACAGCTTTGATGGCTTATGGTTATCAAATTATAAAATTGACAAACCTTTTGATCCAGCAATTCCTCTAATAAGAATTTATCCAAATGAGACTACTGCAGACATATAAAATGGTAAACAAAGAAGAATGCTTACACCAGTCATGATTAAAAAACTGGAAACAACATAAATGTCTCTCAGTAAAACTTTTATACTCTAACAGACACCATTAGCTGCCTCCCCAGCAAGCCCTTTCCCCTTCTTTTCTGGAAGAACTCTGAGTTTCCTATTCATGAAGTCTGCATGGGATTAGCATTAACTTCTACCCAAATGTGAAGCAATGCAAAGGGTACCCCCTAGTACCCGGTCACATTACCTCAGATGGTCCAAGTAGAAGGCAGCCCAGGGTTTTAGTCTGATGACTAAGAGAAGTTCTCCTCTGAATAGTGAAGGGGCCTTTAGAGGTGCAGCTATTTTGCTACCATAAGGATCATGAAAAAGAGTAAAAAAGAAAAAAGTATAAAGAAAGTAATCCTCCTAAATATGAATTAAATCATGCCAAAGTCCCTACCCATAAGAATTTTCAATATATCCTTATTATTTAAGCTAGTTTGCCCTAGGGTTTTTGTTAAAGGAAAAGCATCAAATAAAAGTATTCAGTCATTAAAAGATAATCTATATTTACTGACATGGAAAGATTTACCACATGTTTTTAGGAAACAGCAGACTACAGAATAGCACATAAAACAAAATCCCATTTATTTAAAATTTTATCTCTATACATTATGTACACGTGAAAAAAATATATATATAGTGTCATTGTGTCGAGAGAGAAGAAAGAGAGAGGAGAGAGAGACACACACACCAAGAAATATGCTTGGAAGAATTTTATTAAAAGGTCAACAATTATTATCTCTAGTATTTCTGAGTAATTTCACTCTCCTTTTTGTATTCCATAGCATTTTTGCATCTGATGGCATAATTTTTGTGGAACAGAAAAATTAAGCTTAAAAAAAGCTGGCTATTTATTTTTTTAATCTTTATTGTTGAAAGTATTGCATATGTCCCTTTTTTCTCCCAGTGAAAAGCTGGCTATTTACAAATTCTATTTATCTTTAGTGTAAAATCAACAAAGAGCTTTGCCTCATATTCATCTCTAAATTTAAGTGTGCCAGGAAAAAAAAGTTGAAGAAGCTACTCAAAATATTATTTCATTATAAAATTCCATGATGATGCAATGAAACCACTTTAAGATATAAATTTGTACATGCTAAAAAAGAAACACAGCCAGCAGTGCCTTAGTGTCTTTCTGGAAGTGTGGAAAAAATATTCATCAAAATGAAACATCATCGCCCTAACCGGTTTGGCTCAGTGGATAGAGCGTCGGCCTGCGGACTCAGGGGTCCCGGGTTCAATTCTGGTCGGGGCATGTACCTTGGTTGTGAGCACATCCCCAGTGGGAGGTGTGCAGGAGGCAGCTGATCAATGTTTCTCTCTCATGGATGTTTCTAGCTCTCTATCTCTCTCCCTTCCTCTCTGTAAAAAATCAATAAAATATATTTTTTTAAATGAAACATCATCTTACAAAAGCCGAGCACTTCCTATTCCACAAAGGTAGAGTCACAGTGGGGAAGGACCACAGGTATCCCGAGAGCAGCACACACAGCTACTGACAGAAAAGGGCAGGTGCCACTGAGGCCACTCAGAAGCTGCAAAGGGGCGGCTGGTGTGAGGTGTTATGTTGTTGGTTAGAGTAGAGGGTTTAATCCCTGACTGCCATTGCATATCAAACACACATTCTTATGGGGTTAAACCCCCAAGGACCAAACATCCCTCCTCAGGAACAGAGCCTTATGCCGGTCACTTTAAGCACATTGGATCAGAAGAAGAAAAAAGTCAAAAACAAAATCTTGTTTATTGGTGCTTTTTACTACAGCTTGTAGGATTTTCTGGCTATGAAGTCTCCAAAATTGGCTTCTAAAATCAGTTAACTGGAGTTAACATCTCTTTAAAGTAATAGGAATCTTGTAGATACAAGGTAACTGTAAATAATACTGCAATGACTTGTTTTACAAATTTATTTCCAGCAGTTATTCATGCAATAGGCCTTCCCTTCCCCTGGCTGCCGGCACCGGTTTTCCTCTGGCACCTGGGACCCAGGTTTTGGCTCCGGCTGGAGCCTTCGGTCTTCACCACTTGGCCCCGGAGCCTTGGGTTTTTGCAGCTCAGGCCCTGGAGCCTTTGGTCTTGGCCGCTTGGGACTGGATCCTTGAGTCTTCGCTACTCCTGCTCCTCCACTTTGTGCCTACATATGCAAATTAACCACCATCTTTGTTGGGTTAATTTGCATACTCTTCTGATTGGCTGGTGAGCATAGCGAAGGGATGGTCAGTTTACATGTTTGTCTATTATTAGGTAAGATAATTGCATTGTATTTCATGGTAATGCCATTGTTCTCAGTCAGTCACCATTTAATTCTGGGAGAGTCACAATACTCCAAGAAAGAAAAGAATAAAAAAGAAACACACCCATAAAATTGTCCATCTAATATATCTGCCTTTATGTATAAATTTAAAATGCATCTCTAAAAGGTCATCCCTCACACTCAAAATTATAAGCATGGACTAGGTTATCCTTTGTCTATTCTATGTCTCATTCTTATTCATCCCCCTATGATGGACTATTGGTAGTCTTCAATCTGAAAAGGCACAAGAATGACAAAAGAGGACAACAGTGAGTGCTTCTCAAGCCTCGTTTGCAATAAGAATCCCTTAGGGTCCCTCCTCGGTCCATCGGCATTAGTATCATGAGGTAGACCTAAGTAGATGTGCTTTTAACAAGCCTCCTAGGTAAATGTGAACAGGGTATGGATCAATTTTGGGGAAACAGTGATATAGACAATTACAAGGTAACTAAGTCACTTATAGGTAATCAAACCTGATTATGTAACTCTGTCTTGGATAATTCCACTCTTCTCCATATCTGTGGTTACTGTTCTTGTCTCTTGTCCAGGAAGCCACCAAGACCATTATGCTCTGCCTGGACTTAAGCATAATTTCCAGTGGACTGTCTTGCTTCCACTCTTGACCTCTCCAATCTATTTTCAGAAACTTGCAGAAAGATCGTACATACTACAAATCACACCACATCACTCCCTTAAAACCCTTTAATGGGTATTGGGTTTCCTTTTAGGGTGATGAAAACATTTTATAATAGATTCAAGATTGTGGTTGCACACCATTATGAATACACTAAATGCCTCTGACTTGTTCACCTTAAAATGGTTCATTTATGTTACATGAATTTCACCTCAGTGTGAAAAAAAAAAAATAAAACAAAACAAAAACACTTCGATGACTATCCATTACACTTAGAATAAAATCCAAAATCCTCAGTACGGCCTAGTAGGTCCAGCATAATCAGGCCCTGACCTACATCTCAACAGCCTAACTCCCAGCCTCTGTCCGCCCTCATGCTCTGCACTCCAGCCACACTGGCTCTTTCCATGATTTCAAAAGCCAAGCTCTTTCTCACATTGGGGCTCCCAACACTGGACTCCCACCTGAATAACCCCAATTCCCACTGGGGTCTTAATTTCTAAGTTTCTATCCCATATAAGCCTTCCCTGACCACTTCACCCTCATTATAACCTTTCAGAGAAAACTGGTCTTTTCCAACTACTTATCATGAGTTCTAATTATATAATTACTTTTGTTTTGCTTAATATCCTTTGCAGTAAACTGCGGACTCACAGGAGGACAGAAACAGTCATCATTTGTGTTCATTACTGCATTTCCTAGCATGAACATGGCACAATAAACACCTATTCTTTTGGCACAATGAGTAAGACAACATGCCTTCTTCCAAGAATGTTAAATCTCTACTACAACTGGAGTATCAAGAGAAGCCACAACATTATGTGAGATTTAAAATATATGTCAACATTTTTCTTTTAACACCAGATGAGAATCAGGAACTGCTTAGAACCAACTCAACACAATATAGAGTGCACCAACCAATGCACAGAAAACAGCTTCTCTAACTTCTGCTGCACCTGCTTCATTTCTGGACAAAGTCAAGTCCCTACTACCTAAAAAATTTCATTTAAAAACATTCTCCTTGTGCCTCTGCACATTACTAAGTAATAAGGAAAGAAACAGAGATGTGTTTTTGCAGAAAGATACAACTGAAATGGGTAAGTGACCAGTCTTCAGAAAGATGTCATGAGAAACTGTGGGGGCTCTCACGTGGTCATAGAGTGCTATCAGGGCCCTGCATCCATCCTTTCCGAGAAGTAAAGCAAAAAGGTAAGTAAGAGGAAAGCTCACATAACAGCAGGCATAAATGGTGTTTTGTTACTGAACAAGATGCTCCTTAGTGATTATAAGTGTGCAAGTGATTTACTTTTTCCAGTCTTCCATTTGTATTAAATAGAACCCAATTTGTCCATGAGGCTAAAGTATGTCTTAATTACTTACCTTCAAAGCTTTTGCCCATTAAAAATAAACTTACTGCTTTCCCACTGTTAGTTTACCCAGAGCTGCCTCATCCACAGTCCTGCTGCCACTTGTGTTCATGGAGAGCAGAGGTAGAAGAGTGGTCTAACGGCAGCCCCAAAGAGCTCCATCTGTTCAGAATCGTGTCCACCAGCCCACAAACCATGCCGTAGCCCTGTTTCCACTGCAAGAGCAGAACATGAAGACCTGAATACACTTAAAGCCCATGCCACAGCCTAGTTTTCCCCGGCCTAATTCTATAGACCTAGTGGTGATTCCCATGGCCACTGATTTTAAGACTATCTTCATGTGTGCTATATGCCTAGAGGTACTGTTTCTGGCATCTGAGGATGGGGTACCTACAATTGCATTGTTTCTGCGACCTTTTGAACATCTTAGTGCAGAGAGCTCTAAACGTTACTCCCTGTTCCAACTCCCAGCTTTCTGTGCTTGGCTAGGAAATGCCTGGAGAAGGGACGAAGCCACCCAATGTGCCAACTATGGGACCACTGTGGCAGTAACCACCAAGACTACCCCCAATAGGGGAGGAGCCTTTACTCTATCACCCTAATACCTTTCCTAAAATACCAAGTGTAAATTTTGTGCCCCTTTTGTTAAGGCAGCTATGTGTCCATCACATAGGCCCCAGCTTTGCTTCATCTGACAGGGCTTCTAAACTTGCTTTATATTTAAAGACTAGAGCCCCCATGCATGAAATTTGTGCACAGGTTAGGGTTCCTAGTGCCTGCTGGCTGCTGGCTAGGGCCTCCCTTCATTCCGTGCCACCCACATTGGTCAGCACATGTCACAGTGAGTGATCAAACTCCCAGTTGAACTCCTGAGGGGACACTTTGCATATTAGCCTTTTATATATATAGATGCTACTTGAGTCCTGTTTCCTTCTTCCTAAAGCATCCTTATTAACATTCTTACCATTGTTTTTGTTACAGAATTACATGTACTTCTATAGGAGATGAGGTAAAGGAGCCTGATAATAGATATTTAAAAAGCACTCCAGTGCAGCAAAGTGAAGTGCCAGCAAAATCAAATCCTCAACTGGCAGAGGTCTGACCTGTGAACCAAAGTACATTCAGGACTGAGTCATGGGATCAACTTGTGAATACAGGCAATGAAGTCAGTAAGTACTACTGGCAAAAGATCAGAGAGATAAACTTGGTAAAAGAGGAGCTCAAGAATAGATTAACAAAGACAATAGGGGAAATTGCCAAAACGCCAAATATATTTGACAAAGAGAAACTAGTGTTATATTTGACAAAGGGAAATTAGTGTTTGGAAAACCAGAGACTAGGAAGGAAGGAAGGGTCAGTAAAGGGACAGAGATTCCTAGGGGAAGGGCTGGGGTCCTAAATGCAGGTACTTTCTGTTCTGACTGTAGCTGGCAACATTTCTGCAGTGGAAGAAACCAGAATGTCAGAAGAAGAAAACCTCATCAGATGTATATCATCACCATGCTCTGAGGAACTGGGGAATGTCTAACTGGGAAAATAATAATCTCTTCAAGTATTTTTTTCATGGAGGAAATTTAATATAGAGAATTGGTTGCCCAGGTGATGGAGGAGCAGAGAGCCTACTACAGGATACTGAGGTAATCCAGAGGCTGTCAGGAGCAGGGAGCTGCTACCTGCCCAGGCTAAAGAGACAACTGCAGCAGGTGGTGTTGCTGGAGTCCATGGGCCAAGCTCACTTGTGAGCAGGTAGAATCAGAGGTCTTTCAAGCATGATCGGTGCTACAGAGGAGGCATCCCCACTGTCAGAGATGCCACAGGAGGCTAGAGGAAAGAAAACAAAAGGCAGGCTTCTAACAATCTCGTACATGAATACTAATACTCTGCCCTTCTCCCTGCTATCGCCCATGTGCCTTTCACATGGGAGCCCGCTGACTCAGAAATCTGGAAAAGCAAACATAAAGAGGGAAGGGCGGTGAATACTGGAAAGGAAGGATAGAAATGCTGGTATAAGGAAGAGTAACAATAGCTGTAACAAGCAAGCTTCTTTTATAACAGTCACACTTTCAAAAGGTTTTCTTAATGCAATATAATGGTAACCAAGGAATAAATAAAGTGAAAGCTACATTTGGCCAAAGGTCCCTTGACCTAGCTGCCACATTCAGGTGGCCCCTGATGATGTGCTGCAGAATCACAGACTTGGAAGGGGGTTGAGGAATTTGTTCTATGGCACCTTTCTCCAGTTACAATAAAGCTAGGACTAGTCTAAACAAGTGAATTTTATTTTCAAAATTCCAGAATGGAAAAGGCTCTTTTCAAAATAAAATATCATTAGTATTAAATAGAAAAAAAATGCACATATGCACTTATGCAGACACAACACACCCAAATGAGTAGAAGTAAAATTGGAGAAATCTAAACAAGATTAGTTGATTATATCAATCAGTATCCTGGTTGTGATATTGCACTATGTAGGTTTGCAAGGTGTTACCATTGGAGGGAAATGGTAACACAGGAAAGTGAACAAAGGATCTCTTCTATCATTTCTCACAACTGCATATGAATCTATAATCATCTGCAAATAAAAATATTAATTTAAAACATCATAAATGGCCCGGCCAGCATGGCTCAGTGGTTGAGCATCGACCTTCCACCTATGAACCGTGGGGTCACAGTTTGACTGCTGGTCAGGGCACATGCCCAGGTTGTGGGCTCGATCTCCAGTAGGGGGCGTGCAGGAGGCTGCCGATCAATGATTCTCTATCATTGATGTTTTTAATCTCTCACCCCTTCTCCCTTTCCCTCTGAAATCAATAAAAATATTTTTAAATAAGTAAATGATTAAAAAATTAAAAATCATAAATGTGTATAATACGCTAAATTAATAAGGCATCTTCCTTTCTACCGCATTACACCCATAGTGTCTCCAGCCTTTTTACACTCATATGTTCAGTATTTCTACTGTCATGATTTGTTCTCTGTCAAGTAAGGCCAGTGAGCTCCATGCTGACCATTCAACAATTTCTCATAATTTGGTTTCCTCTTTGTCATTGGCTCAATTCTACTTTTGCAGAAATATGACAGTCTCAGGGTGCTCTGTTTTCATTATTCAATCTTTGCCTTTCTCACTAGACAGAGCCAGAGTATTAGTCTTCATACATGAGACAATTAGAAGGCTGCCTGATCTTATTTCCCATCATCTAACAAGTTTAAACCTGCTCATTTCATAATTAAGCATTTAATACAAAATGGTTCTCTTTATGGATTTATACTTTCCTCCCCCCACCCTCTGATCTCTTTGAGGAACTGGTGGCCTAAATTTGGACAGGAGAAACTGCAGTCAAAAAGCCTGGCATTTTAACAGAGCAAAAGCAAAGAACCAGCCCCACCCCCAACTACCATTCAATCACTTAGCTAAAATACAGGATATTAGAGGACCAGGGGAAACAATAGACATAAGTGCATGCTAGGTCTTCCAGAAATTGATGGTAGATGGAAATTACCTCTTAGCCAAAAGTATGGGAGTGGGGGGCAGGGGACCACCATAATCACAAAGTGAACATTCATCACAGACATCTTCCAACTCTTCTTTTCTACAACGCCACAGTATGCATCTTTCTTCTTTTAATGATCTGGTAGTGAATTATTTATATTCTTTAATTTATTCTTTTACTTATGCCCAGAATCGCTCTACCTAAACCTAGTAATCCTGATCACAATTACAGGAAAGACCTAGGAGTCACAGCCCCTCAAGGGGTGCCAAGCCTAACGGGCTGGGCAATGGTGCAGGATAGAGTAAATCCTGTTTTTGGACTGGCAGTGAGCTAAGTGACCACATATCACAGGCCTCTATGCCATGCTGATATTTACAAACAGCTTCCTATCAAATCCATCTTGCATCCTTTCCCCACTGCCGCATCAGGGTCCATCCCTTGGATTAGGTGCTCATCATTGTGTTTACCTGGACATCTCACAGCTCATCGTCATGCCCCCAACTCTCCCTCCATCAGTTCATTCCCCACTCTGACCGCATGATCTTTCTAAGTTGCAAATCAAACAGTGGTAATGCAATGCCCTCATCTTAAGTCCTTCAGTAACTCTCTATCACCTAAGGCCGGGTCTTCTAAGTTTGCCCCATTTTAAAAGCCAAGTGGGGACAGTAACAACAAATAAAGTAGATTCTTCAATATTACATGTTGGGTTCCTCCAGAAACAGACCTTGAGACATAATGTAAATGCAAGTTATTTATTTGGGAGGAATCACGGGAACTACTGGTAGAAGAAATGGAGAGAGTCAATAAAACAGGTTACTAGCAGACTGCCATTATGGAAAACTGAGGCTCAGTTTCACTGGGGAATTCTGGGGCACAACGTAGAATGTGTGTCAGTTATTGCACCTGAGAGTCCAGGATACTAGTGCATTACTACCCAGCTCTCTTTTGTCATTGTCTGAAGTCCACTTTTGAGGCAATTTCCTCCGCAGCCCTACCACGCTGTCCCACATGTGAGCAGGAAAGCCCTCAGGTGGAAAACAGTAGGTACCTGCTGAAGATTTCTGCAGACATGTACTACAGCAGTGAGCATCTTGGCATATGAGCATGAAACTGACCATGTCTGTTCCACCAGGCCACTTCCCTGAAGATTTTGATTCAGTGGGTCTGGGGGGCAGGGCCCTAGGAATCAGTACTGTAGCAAGCATTCCATGGGATTTCTTTGAATAGGTAGGTTATGAAACACAGACATATCATTAAGTGCAAAATCTTTGGTGGACCTTACTAGGTCCTCCATGGTCTGTCTCTTGCCCTGCTCTCTAGTCCTACTGACCACCCTGCATAGTCATTTTAAAACCACACTGAATGTATACACTTCCATGCAAGTAGCATATATTCTCTTCCATGAGCACAAACTGTGCCTTAACAATCTTTATGACAACTAGAGTCAAATACTATGCCATTCACATAGTAAATGCTCCATAAATGTTTGTTAAAGAAATAGTCCTAAAAGAAAATAGTATGGTATTGTCTAAGTAGGTTTCCTGAGCAAAACTATCTTCCATATCAAAATAGTAGGTACAATTCCACTAGTAAAACTAAACAAATATTGAGCACCTATTATACGCAAGATACTCAAGAATTACTCCAAAAAAAAAAAAAGAATACTCCAATCTTTTTTTCAACATGACCTTAACAAAGAATTTCTGACAAGAAACTGTTAATTAAATCCTACAAAGGAAAGAAACACCTAGAAAGTGGTAGAAAGCTGAAGGATTCTTCAAGAGGAACTGGAAGCTTGTCAGATTTTTTCCTGCCTTGTGATTCTGCCAGGGTTTCCCCAAGAGCCTTCACAAAGAGGGAGCAGAATAAAGAAGCAAGTCTTCTCTCAGCGGCACTGACCTCTTGGTTGGGATGGTGACTTCTTCCAATGACCAGAAATGTGGCACGGGGAATCTAGATGGTCACGCTGGGCTTTGGCCCTTACGTGCACAACAGCCTCGGCAATTTTCAAGCTTTTCAAGGTGCTCTCTGGCAAATGAGACCAAAGCAGAGGTCGTAAGTCACTAAAGACTTCACCATGGCTTTTCTCCCAGTGTTTGGGATGTGAAGCACAGCACCTTGGCCACATTCCAGTCTGGATAATTACACTGTGGCTAGCAAGCTTCACCCTCCAGCTCCAACTAAATAAAGTATTCCTTCGGACTGGCTGCCATAACCTTTGTTATGCTGCTGTGGGCTATTAAAGAGCTAGTCTGTACTCAGGATGGCTGTATTTGTGAAAAATCAATACCCCCTAGTGTAACTTTCTATACTAACAATAAATATATTCCAAAATATCACCGGCTAAGTTAATTATTTCTACCTTTTAATACAGTGTCAGAAAAAATTTTAAAAACCACAGTAATGTCTTCTCCATTTTTTCAACTTTTACTCTTCATATAAATACAAATTGAGATGTTTACAACATTGGAAAAAGGAAGGCAAGTGCACAATCCATAAAACACACACTGAGTTCCTACCAGGTGCCCGGCTCTGTTGTTGCAGGCACTGTTGTAAGGGCCATGAGTTACCGTCTCAGCATAAATTTGAAAAATCTCCAAAGGGAATAATTCAATTTAATTATTCCAAACGCTATTGCATTTCTGAAAAAATGAGTATGTAGTATTTGCTTTAAAAAACGACCATACACAGGTTTCCCAATCAAATACTTTTATGATAGAAAAAAAACAAGAGTCTATAGGACCTTAAACTCAATATGTATCTGGGTGTGTGTGTGTGAAAATATATGTGTCTGAGAATGAGAAAATATGCTTTCTTGGCTAGCTTGGAGGATAGCAAGTGAGATGATGCTTAGATGTGTATTTATTTGTTTCCTTGTTTTTAGTAATCATCCTATTTGTGTGGGTGAGAGTTTACAGGCTATAATAGCAGAAGCTGACATAAGAAAATTGAAAACGTAAATATCTCTTGCTTATGGCTTCTCTTTACTATATTAAAAAAGAACACAAATCAGGTTCTTTTGTGTTCGATCATAAGGATGAAAACAACAAAAAGGAAAAAATGTAAGTACTGTGTTTGTGTTTGTATATATACGTATAAGCACATTATCTTGTACGTGAAGGTAGAACAGGGAAGTTAGCTAAATTTCAAGATTCCAGTGGACTAAAGTAAAATGTGTGAACTATAGCATGTTTAATATGACACAATATAAAGAGAAATAAATAGTTCAGAAAAATTTTAAAAATAACATTAACCTTAAAATTCAGATTAATCCTAGAGGATCAAAAAAAAAAAAAATACTTGTCTTGGACAAACTTATAGCCAGCCTTGGTGTGTGTGTGTTTTTTTAAAAAAATCAGTTGACTTTCACTTGAAACCTGCCAAATTATTATTCTGCTTGAAAACCCTTCTAGCTAGAACAAGTTAATAGCAGACTTCTAAAACTAGGTTAAACATGCTATAAATCAATTTATTCCCCCCTACAAATCTGCTAAAGTGCATGCTTTTCTGGTGCAAATGGCTCTTCAAGCTACTTAATACTGTCATTCCATTGTTTCTCCAACCAGTCCAGTCCAAAATTTTCTACTTAAGATGTCATATTAAAGTTAAATGCCTACCTTCACCATAAATATTATCAAAGGATTATAGATTCTTTAAAATATCATAAGAAACCTCAAAACACATCACCCATGCAATATACTCCTTAAGTTAGAAGGGATGCTTAATAATTCACATGTGATCCGAGTTCGTCTCCCCCAACAATCTATTCATTATCATTTCAGAGTTGAGAAACAATATGTACTATTACCATCTCTCACAGATAAATGACTTGTCCTCCACAAACAGGCTCCAGGTGACACCTGCGCCAAGACAGCTTTGATAAAAGACTGAAACAAGTATGCAGTGACACAGTCCACCTCACATACATTAAGGAGCCCAGATCACTACAACAATAGCATGTCTATCATGTTGCAGACAGAAGCCTGGAACCAGTGATTAATTAGCTGAAATGTTTAAACTCTTGCAGGTATACAGCTGACCAACACAATCTTCAATCTCCTCCCTGTTTAAAATTCACATAGAGAATAGTAGATCATTAAAGATTGTCCAAAGGTATAAACAATTACCAAGGAAAAGGACTGGGCTTCTCCAGTTGGGGAGAGGTGGGAGTCTGCACGTTCAGAGGTTAAAGGCAGAATACACAGTATACAACGAATCCTAAACTACAGTCTAGTGTCAAAATTGAATTCTTCCAAATATCACTGGATTTTCTACGTATCTTTATCAGGATAAATATCTGGGTTATAAATTTTATGTAAATAAAGAGCAACATAAAAGGAGGAGGAAATGAGGGGAAATTTTTTCAGGTGTGACCTGAGGGAAGACATTATGCAAATGGCTTTGTCCTCAGGGTCAAGTCAAATCACTTCACTGTGCATCAGGGTCCGAAAATTACAAGGTTAGGACAGAGCGTCAATCTCTAACCTCCTCCTAGGTTAAAATCCAGCCATTTATTTAGGTATCATAGAGAGCTCCAAAGTTTTTGTAAAATTCTAAGAGCACCTATAGCAGCAGAAAACGTGCTGACTGAACTATAACGGGAAGAATAAGAAGAGGCTAAACACTCCTCCCAATCTTCCATTTTTCAGTTTATACTGGACTAAAGAGGGCAATTGACGTTAGATGTTTCATTTCACCTCACAATAACAACATAATTATTATTATAATAAAAGGTTTAAATATTCTTTTTTAAAAATCTCCAAAAAGAAATAGCTTCACTTTTCTCAGATGAAACTTGGTAGATGTGTCTCATTTGAGGGTTGCAGTTCCTGAGCTACAACATGAGTATCAGGATGTGGAAGCAGCTGTCACTGCTTTGTTTTTCATTCACAGTAAGTGGTTGCCAAGCAACAAAATACTATTGTCTGTTTCCATGATCTATTGGCCAATTCTACTGGTGATAATGCTTTCTACAGTTTAAAACAGGGCCACCTTTTGGACAAGAAGATGTAAGAAAATTTTCTACGAATGACAACAACGTATATATAAACAAACACACTGAATGTGTTCCACAACTATATGTGTTAATATATAGCTGTGCGCTGATATATGTGCATATATTTTGCATATATGCATAGGTGTGAATATATACAGTCTTCTCCTGACTACCTCCAAATACATTATATTTGATAGGCCAAAAATTAGAATCCAAATCTCTGAGGGCAAACCAAGGCATGACTTAAAGATACGAAAACACAGTAAAAACTATTTTCTCAACAATAGCAATAATTTCCAATTTTCCAGTTGTATCAAATTCATAGACTATTCAGTCTACTTATATAAAATAATGAATGGAAAGCTTTTACTATATACTTCAGAATCATCTAACATTTAATATGCTATTTAATATCATGTGCTTCCACTGTGTACAAAGATAATAATTCAAATGGGAAAGTTGCTGTTTACACCTAAAAATCTTAATATATATTCATTTTTTTAAATAATTGAATTATTCTCCCCGGAATGGCCTCATGTGACTCCCACTTTGTTTTGATATGGGTCCCTGGAGAATAACAGTCATGCTATGCTACTCATGCATATTTTAGTAGCTTACAAATAAAATAACACACAGTGTACTCAACATAAAGTTGTCAACATTAACTTGCATCCTTTGCTGTTTGTTTTGCGACAAAGCTTCTAAAGATAAGAATTACAATAGTCTTGATGTACAGACACAACATCAAAACAGCCTGAAAGAATTAAAGCTTCAAAATGCTCGAGCCAATCACACTTGGAAATGAAGAGAAATCAGCATTATTTATGCATACTTACATTCTCCAGCAAGAGCCCTGAATAATGCCAGAACAACCTTTGGATTTTATGCAATGCTCACCAGTCTTTCCTCACAACATTTCAGAAGCACTCTAACTTACTTACCTATTTTAGTGCATCCCTCAGAAAAGCCTTTGAAATTCACTTTTTGAAATTCATTACTAGTTGCAAATCTATATATTACAAGAAATTGGAATAAGCAAAATCCACTAAACGGATTGACATTATTACTATAAAATCTCCAAGGGCAAAACAGAAATTAAATATGTTAATAACAAACTAAATACCAGCTCAAAATGACCACTTTCCCAGACAGAATCCTCTTCAAAACGCACTTACCTCCACTTCCCAGGAGCACCTGTCTGGGTTTCTCTTTCATATCTCACTCCACAAATGACCCACTTCCTTCTCCCTCAGCTTCCCAAGCTTGCTCACCTCTGTCTCTCCTCCAAAAAAACAATTCCCCTCCCACCTTTTCAACCCTCTTCAGATCCCTTACGCGCCCATTACTTTCTCCAAACTACTGGACTCAAATGCGCAGCCCAGTTTGTCATGAACCTCCCACCAGTTCCCTTCATTCTTCTAGATCTGCTTTTAAAATCACTGCCAACGAACAAATATAATATTAATAAAAGTAGTGTTACAGGCCAATTTTTAATGTTACCGCAGTAAAATGTTGAGAAAGAGACAGAAAAGGAGCAAAGCAGGACAGAGGGTGGCTGAGTAACTGTACACAATGGGACACGAGGATCCCACCCAACCAGCTTCGCTACCTGTGGACCCCACTTCTCCCTTGCGCACCCTGGGGCTGACAACTACAACACCCCAGAACCACCCCCACTCCAAAAGGAGGCCGGGTTACCCCTTTAGCCAATCAGGTCCCGCGAGCCCCGGGTGTCCAACCTATGGGGTGGCCGTGGCCGTGAAGGAGGAGGACGAGGGTGGTCGGGGATGGCCCACGTCCGTCTGTGGGAGGCGCGCACGTGTTGAGTCCCGATGGGTGGGAAATCAGAGGGGCGCGGGTTCTGCACCCCGGCAGCTCCCGAGCCCAACTGCTCTCTGCCTCTAGTGCCTGAGGTTCGGCAGGGCAGGACCTGCTCGCACCGAAGAGGACCCATCGCTGGCGTCTGAGTTACCCGCGTTAAGGGGGCAGCCACCAATAACAATAGTGCCTAGCGCAGGCTGGGCGAGAAGGAAAGTTTCTGGCCGGCACCCGAGCGCAGTCCGCCAAGGCAGGGAGGACAAGGGATGCCGGGCGGGAGGGTGGCGACCCGGAAAGAAGAGGCAGCGGGAGGGCAGCGGGAGCAGGACGCAGTCCCGTGTGCGGTGCAGGGGGCGATGGGAGGCGGGTGCGCTGTCCAAGGTGCACGGGAGGTAGGAGGCGCGCGGCGGGCGCGGAGCTCGGAGCCAACACCGGCTGCCCGCAGCGGGGAGAGAGGCGCACAGCTGTCTGGGGCGCCGGACACCCCGGGGCTCATAAAAGTGACAGCTGGAACTGGGGGAGGGGGAGGACAGGCTCGGGGGTGTTGCCCAAGCCCCCACACTTCCAAACACCACCCCCCCCCCACGAGCCTCACCTCCGGCTCCAGCCACCTCCCCCCAACCCTGCCCTCTCTCCCCCACGCCTGGACCCGGGTGCCTCGGCGGGGGCGGGGGCGGGGAAGCCCGGCTTCCACACCGGACGCTCCGGGGATGCTGCGGGCCCCGGAGCCGCTTACCTGGGGCCGTGATACCCGGAGCACAGAGAGCCTGTCGCGCGGAGCTGGGCGCCGGGCGCGGCTCCTCCTCGTCTCGGCGTCCTCCTCCGTTTCTCGCGGACTCCGTCCTGGGCACGGAGCTGCGAGAAGGGGCCGGGCTGCAGCCACGGTTCCGTCCGCCGCCGCCGCCGCCGCCGCCGCCTGAGGACGCCCCGTGGCGGCTGGAAGCCTGTGTGAGTAGCGGCGCCCGAAGGAGTGGGCTCTGCCGAGCGGCGCCCGAGACTCCGCGGCTCGGGGCTCGCGCACGCGCGCCTGCGAGTGGGAGTGTGTGTCTGTGCGCGCGCGCCCACGGGGTGGGGGAGTCGCGAGCGGAGGGGAGGGGAGGGGAGGGGACGGGAGGCCGGGATGCTCGCAGGGACCGAGGCGAAATTCTTCACCCCCGGAAATCCGTCGGCTCGGGAAGAAGGATGGCCCGAGCGTCTCGCCTGGAGGAGCTGCCCGCGGGGCTGCGGCGGCGGGGGAGGGGAGGGCGGCCCGGCGCGCGGGCCCCGGATCCGAGCGGGTTGAGCCGAGCGAAGCGCACGGAGCCACGGCTGCAGCGGAGGCGGCGCCCAAGCCCACGGTCGCGCTACCCTTTCTAGGAGGGGCCGAGCCGCTCGCTCCCGCCACCGCTGTCCGGACTCTGGCTGGGTGCTGGGAAGTGGGGGGGGGGGGGCGAAATCGGCACCCCACGGTTACCACTGCTACACTGGGGCGCCCGGACCAATGAGGGGCCGAGCGGAGGGCCGGGGCGCACGTGGCAGATCGCGGGCTGGAGCCGCTTGCGCGAGGGCTGCCGGCGGGGAGTGGGCGGTGGAATCCGGCGAGCGCGGCCCACCGCCTGGCCTGAGTGCAGGATGCGGAGCCGGGAGCCAGGGAGAGGTCCATGGAGGATGCGGTCAGCTGGCACCGTTGGGTAGCTGGGGGCGCTTCTCATTCCAGGTGGAATGTTGCCCTTTTTCCTTCTTGGGGGCCACTTTTCCTCCAAGTTACCCATATCCCAGGTAAAAGTGCTAGCCTCCTTTGTTCGTATTCAGCTAACTGTGCAGGCAGCTGATCGCTGCCCCTTTGAAGTCAGGCTCCTTAGCGAAGGGGTTAGGGTGAACCCTCCCTCCCTCATTCATCCGCCACACTGTATAACTTAGAAATAATGTTTTCAAGCACATTTACATGCCCTGTCTCCTTAAGGATGTGTTGCCCTAGCAGTATCCTTCTCCATGTTTATTTAAAATACTGAGTGCAATTTTATTCACCCAAGAATTTCTTGAAGGGTCATCAGGTCTGGGGATACTTGAAACGGCCTTCCTGTCAGGAATCCTCTGGCCAGGGATCATGTTTTGCATCCTCTTGCATGCCCTCCAGTATTTAGCACAGCACCGTGTACTCTGTATGTTCTCTATAAATGCTGAATGAAAAACATTGTTTTCTGTCTTCCTGTATCCTGAAGGCAAAGACTTGGATCCTGGGAAAGTCTTTGCTACCCAAGCAGGCTTGCGTGATTTTCACTTATGCCATTTCCCTGTGTGTGTGTGGCTATTTTCTCCTCTGGAGGCCAGAGCCCCGGTGCAAAGAAAGACAACAGAGATTACTGATGCACTGTGCAACCTTCCCAGAGGGTGCAAGCAGAGAGCATTCTGAAAGGAATCCAATGGGAGACCCTGGGTGGGAGAAAGCTAAAGGGTGCTTTATTTCAGCTCTGGGGAAATCTAATCTCTGGAAACATGAATGTCACCATTTATTAGCAGTTTGTAATGTCCCCTCTAGATTAGAAAGACAGGAGAAGTCTTTTAAGAGAAATGCACCTTTCCAAAGGCTTGTCAGGTACAAGCTTTTCTCTTGTAAAGAGCATTACTTCATGGCCATTCGCCAGCACATGCAGAGTCACCCCAGACTGCTAATCCTGCTGTAGCACCAAGTCCACATGCTTCACCCTTGGCATTTCTACAATCATATGCTTAGAAGCAAAAGTCCTCAATTTTACATTCCAGGCTAAATTTCAATTCCTTTGAACTTGGGCTCTTCTTTGAGCTGCTTCTCTCTCCACTCATGAGATCACAGCTTCGAAATATAACTGAAATAGAGTGAAAATTAAAATAGATTTATTTGGGTGCTGCTTTGTGTTCTTAGTGGGGGTTCCTTTAAATGACTTCTCTTCTGTCATTCAATTTACAATCTTCTCAGAAGCCATTTATTGTGGAATGGAATTCATATGCCTTTTTGTATGTTGAAACCTTAGATATTTAAATTTTTAACTTGAAAGGAAGCTCTAGAACTTACAGCAGGAGCAGAAAAACTCTGATAACCAAAACAGACTCAACAGCCAACCTTTAAAATGGATATGCATCATAATCTTCCAAAATAATTTTAAAGCTCTGTTTTCCTTAGGAGGTTCCCTTTAGGATTTCAACAGCATTTCACATGCTTTTCTTACTTGTGAGAATGAAGAGTGGAACAAAGCTCTGTCTTCTCTGATGACCACCAAAGGGAGCAGTCTTGTCTTTGTAAAAATAAATAAGTTTATTCACAAGAAGCCAACATTTGAAAATAAGAATGTAGGCTTAAAACAATCTCAATTTATGTTAATTTAAAACATAAACAATAGAAAGAATAAACAATAGCACTATAAGATATATAGTATTTCTGACCCACTTAAAGGTAAAAGTTGGAACAGCTAAGATTAAAATACTATAAACCATAGCCCTTTATGTTACTTAAACACTAAATATAATAAAATGTACTGCTGCCCTGGCCAGTTTGGCTCAGTGGATAGAGCGTCAGTCTGTGAACTGAAAAGTCCCAGGATCTATTCCTGTCAAGGGCACATGCCCAGGTTGTGGGCTTGATCCCCAGTGGGGGACTTGCAGAAGGCAGCCAATCCATGATTCTCTCTCATCCTGGATGTTTCTGTCTCTCCCTCTTTCTTCCTTCCTCTCTGAAATCAATAAAAAATATATATTAAGAAATAAATTTTTTTAAATGTACTGCTAAATATTCATTTTTATATGTTGTTATCATTTGGATTGTGAATCAGTAGCATAATTATAAAGATTTGATTTTTCTTCCTAAAAAGGGAATGTTCCTTAGTATCACTGCTTTTTTTTTCAATTTGTAACTGTGCAATAAACTAGTCAAATATTAACTTCCTTAAAAACACATTATTGGAAAAGGGTGGGGTGTGTAGAGAAACACTTTAAACAGATTTGATCACAACTAACTAATCTTTTCTGTCAGTATATGTAAAAAAACCCCAAAAGCTTTCTACCTCTGAAGACTGGTGAGTTTAGGCTGTGAGGTATACCATAAATTCCAAAGTCAACTCCTCATGCTGAGAGCACATTGCCCCAAATTCCTTGAAGTGACAAGGCAGGGACCGTTAGCTGAAGTGTTGCCCTGGATTTTAGTGGCTGTGAGCATGCATAAGAATATAGCTAATTTCCCCCATAATTAGGTCCCAGATCACTTAGTCCATCTGAGTTTTAAATGATAAAAAAAAAACACTTTGACCTGTACCTGGACACAAAGTGCCAACTTAGTACAGAGCATAGCATGGGATCAAGGAGAAGTCTCAAGTTATCCAGTGTGTTGTCATGTTTTATACATTGCTTTATTCCAGATAGTACTTAGGGCAACAATCCTAATTGGAGATCAAGCATCTTTAGGAAAATCAAAAATAAGAGAAAAATGTTACAGTTTATTCCAAGCAAAAGTAGATATGTTTTCTTAGTTATCAAAGCTGACATTTCAGGTGCAGATGGACATTAGACACCAATGGTTCTTCCTATTTTATGCACTTAAGGGTTTCCTGAAAGCTGAAGAAAGCTATGGATCATCTCAGGAAAGTGGACATATGGACATACAAACAATGTTTAATGTAATTTGAGGGAGTTAAGGGAACCTCCTCTGAAGCTCAGGTCGAGTTCTGTTTTACATAGCTCCTTTGCATGTTGCCATTTATGGCTGAAGGGAAATGAATTGGTCGATTTACTAATGTCCTCACTTCTATTTTTAACCTAAAGATGAGGCAAAAGCAAATCAGTAAACCCAACAAGTTATTTATTAAGTAGCTTCTGCATAATCAGTCCTATTCTTCATGCTGATTATATTTATTTATATTTAAACCAATAAAGTATAAAACACAATCTATCCCTACCTTAGGTTTTAGAAGAAGCCTAAAATCTAGCTATCGTTACTCTTGGAAACAAACAAAAACAATGAGCATAAGCATAATTTATCATTCGACAGGTACAACAAACTTCTATTTGAATTACCAATACAACCCAATGAACCCATTTATTAAATAATTCAGTTGAGAAGTGAATATTAGTGGCTAATGTATATATGCATATTTTTAAAAATATACTTTATTGACTTTAGAGAGGAAAGGAGGAGAGAAGATAGAAATATCAATGATGAGAGAGAATCATTGATTAGCTGCCTCCTGCACACCCCCTTCTGGGGACCGAGCCCACAACCCAGGCATGTGCCCTTGGCTGGATTCGAACCCGGGACCCTTCAGTCCACAGGCCCGACATTCTATCCATTGAGCCAAACCAGCTAGAGCTATATATGCATATTTTTCATATTTTATTCCCTAGTAGTAATCACTTACATTATCACAAGTAGTATAAAGTAGAAAGCTATTCTATTTCTATATTGTGAATTTTAGATTGGGGATAGGAAGAAAATTACTGTCAAGGAAAAATGGACCATGTTGTTGATGGCAGCTATGGATTAGCTATCACTGGGGATCCCTGAGTAGGGTGGAATTGATTAGAATATACTAGAGTTTATACTCAACTGATAAAAAAAGAATAGTCAGCAGTCTATTCTTGGATAATTTTAACATAATATTATGACTCTAACTTTTTAAATGTTACCTTCTTGGGATTTTTTTTACTTATTTACATGGAATTATTTCAGTTACTATAACTTTAAAAATACAACTCCTTCACTCAATTCATAACAAAATTATAAATAGTGGAAAAGCAATAGTTGAAGGAAACAAGAAGTCTTCAGTGCTCTAAAGGTAGCGTTACCATCAACTTCATAGAATGGCCATAAAGCCAGTCACATAATTAGAGCTGTTGAGAGCCCCAACATCCATGTATTGAACGCTTTACATAGCTTACCTCCTCAAGGAAAATCAGGCTGTCAGTTGTCCAGATGTAGTTTTAGTTTATAAAAATAGCACTCGGCATCAAGTCATGAGATCTGAATTAAAATCCCAGTCTGAGAAACAATTTGCTGTGAGATGGACAACTCACTTTCTCAGCTTCAGCTTGCCCTCCCCCCTCCACCCCGTGTAATGAGGAGAGTAAAAATTACTCATTGGTTAAGAAAACTACACTAAGTAAAGGTGGGAAAGTGTTCCTAATGTTGCGGAAGGCCAGCAACTCTTTGCGTAATCTTGGGTCTAAATCAAGTGTGTGGCAGATCGTTGGAACACATGCATGAATCAGAGGCTCCTGCAGAAATTCTGGAAGGCTTTGTTAGGTTATAACTGAAAGAACATTGAACCGATGTGATGATTCCTGGAAGTTCTTTCCAAAGATATTTTAAGAAAACCACAGACAACCAAAAGTTGGCAGAAACAGACACATGCAGGAAATTGTGGGTCCCATAATTCTAGAGATGCTGTAATTCTATAAATTCTGCTGCTGTTGCAAAACCCAAGCTTTTGTGTTCATTTGTTTTTAATTAGTCTCTGATTTTTTTCATTACGTGGACTCTGTCTTCCTAGTGGTGCTTTGCCCTGCTAATTGAGCTATGTAAACATTTATTTTACAGATTAATACCAACCTTGAAATTTACTTTAAAAAAACAAAAATAGTTTACTGTTTTCTCCCCCTTAATTGTAAAAGCAGGGTGTGTGCTAATCATAGGGAGAGGGGAAGAATAGGCAATACGGAAATGTATAGAGAAGAAAAAAAAATTCTTAACATCAACTCTCAGGGATGAACTACCATTACTATTTTGGTATATACCCTTCCAGACATTTTCTTTACATAGGTGTTTTGTTTGGTTTTATAAATGCCATTCAAGTCAAAGTTCAGCCATTTAAATGCTAGCATTTTAGTAAAAATAGTTCAAACACACAAAAAGATTCAAAAGTATTGTGATTTTTTTTTTCCTTTCATACTCTTTCTTTCTAAGATGGGCTTTTGCTAAGCAAGTCCTTTAAATGTGATTTTAGCTAGTCATTCTTGAAACCTGGCCTTTTTATTTCCTCACTTTCACCACTTCTAACAATGAGTACATTTTAATGACCCTTTGGAAACCTAATCTCACCTTCAGCTGACGTTTCTGAAGTCACAAGCCCTGCTCCTTGGCCTCTGGCCATTCTGTGGATGCTTTGCATTACTTAACCTCCACCCCAAGAAGAGGTCCAGCTCTGACCTTGGACCTGGTACTACGTTCCCTGATGGAGCAGAAAAGAGTCTTGATTTTCAATAAATAACCAGAGTGTTTGCTGGAGTGACCATCTACTGGTTCTGCAGAAGGTTAGCCTGGAGGTAAATTATTTGAGTTCATGTTTTGTGTCAATTGCCACAGGCAAAATTAGGGATTTTTTTAAATTTTGTTTTTAGGAGTTCATAAACAGTCCTTTGCAATGCAAATGCTGGCTATAATTCCAACATATTTTCCTACTCTTACAATTGAGCATGTTCACTATTTTACCCAGAAAGCTATCATTATTAATTAAATGTATAACAATGTGTATAATTTTTCCAATGCACTAGTTGTACAGAGGGCTATTGATTCCCAGAGTGAAACAACCCTGATTCAGCCTCTCTCACTTCTGGTTCAATATTTTAAATGAAAGCTAAAGAATTGACAGTAGGAAAGAAGGAAAAAATAAAATAAGGTGAGATTAATTATCTATAGCAGTTCTCTGAAGAATATATCCCCTACATTGCAAGTTATGAAAGTTTTAAGTAAATAAGTTACCATCCTGTATGTGCAACTCATACAAGAAAATAATGAGGTAATAAAATGCAATGTAAGAGAAAAGCTATAATCTTGAAAATTGTTTACAGTATTTGCTATAACAATAGGCATTAAAAAGCTTTGGAGAATTGATGGCATGTCTCTAGCATTAATCAAAGGAGAGAGCCATTGTATTTAGCAAATCAGAGAATTTTTAGCAACTAGAAAGGTGTCCTTTCCTCACACAGGATCACTTATCTTGATTCTTTACTGTGCTAGGTGCTACAAGTTTCTCTGTGTAGGTCCACCTTAGGCTGAGAAGTAGCCTTGGGCAGAAAGAGTATCCAAGTATTGAGAGATACCAAGTATATAGCATTGGATCTGAAAGGTGATGTGAGGGCAGAAACAGAACATTTGAAACTGGGATGGAGCCAATGGTCCAGAACCAACCTCATGTGTTGAGTAGCCATGGACTACCTTTCATATGCAATACCTGGCTTGGTTGAAGCTCAAAGAAACGGGAGCTCTCCACTTCCATTTCCTTTTACTTCATTCTAAAAAATCAATCTTAATAACAATATGATAAAACCATATTTGACCAGAATAATTAAGAAAAATGGTTAATTTAATGACTTTGTAGCAATTCTGCTAAGAGAGAGTATGTTGTATCTCTTTTAACCTAATCTTCACAAATCAGAATCACTAGAATAAATCTTAATATTTAACACTAAAAAAATAGAGCATAGAAAAGTAAAATTATGGTAACATTTAAGATCAGATTGAGCTGGATTTGAATCATGAGTTAATTTGGATAAATTTTTTAACCTTTAGGCTTTGAGACTTCAGTTAATAATTTAATACTGACCTCTTAGAACAATTTGTGAAGATTAAATTAAACATACTAAGAATTTTCTTCTTCCTTCATGTCAACATGCCCCTAGTGCACACTGGGGGTATATAGAGTTTACACTCTGGAATGGTATTTTTTTTTTTTTATCAACTTGACTAGATAATGGGACACCCAGATATTTGGCTGTTTCTGGGTATGTCTGTGAGGGTGTTTCTGGAGAGATTAGTATTTAACTCTGTAGACGGAGTAAAGCTGATTGCCCTCACCAATGTGGATGGGCATGATCCGATCTGTCGAGGGTCTGAATAGAACAAAACGAAAAAATGAAGAAAGAAAATTCACTCTCGGCTTGATGCCATCTCCTCTCTTGGTTCTCAAGCCTTTTGACTCCAACTAGAACTATACTACTGGCTTTCCTGAGCCTCAAGCTCACAGATAGCAGCTCAAACCATGTGAGCCAATTCCTTATTATAAATATACTAGTGGCACAGTGCACAGATTCGTGCACATTGAAAGGAAATTAACTAGAAGAAATATTTAAATATCACTGTTTGCCCTTTCTCTGTAATAGAGGTGTCAGAGATGAAATAAAATTAGTAAAATGTATATGAAAATAATATATAAATTGATTAATAAACAATAACATGATATAACAACAAAGACATGGTATAAAAACAATAAAAACATGATGTAAAAACAACAAAAACATCATATAAAAACAACATTGATAAAAACAAAGACTGATACATTGATTAAACTTATTCTCATACCTCCCAATATACCATATTAAGAGTAAAAACACTTTTTTTTTAATGTATTTTACTGATGTATTTTTAAAGAGAGGAAGAGAAAGGGCTAGAGAGTTAGAAACATCGATGAGAGAGAAATATTGATCAACTGCCTCCTGCACATTCCCTGTTGGGGATGTGCCCCAACCAAGGTACATGCCCTTGATTAGAATCAAACCCAGGACCCTTGAGTCCGCAGGCCAACACTTTAACCACTGAGCCAAACCAGTAGGGCAAGAGTAAAAACACTCTTAATACATTCTGTGGATGACACCAGCTTCTTTCAGCTTCAGAGGTACATTGTGCCAATAGTTGGTCTTCAGACATATTCTGTCACTGAGACCTCTTTCTCTCAGTTTCAGAATGTCAATAAAAACAACCCAATTCATGATCGACAATGACAGATTGAAACACATGTGTGCGATTGGTGCCAGTGAGAGCTTTATATGTATCGTGCATGCACAAGTCAACATTTATTTTTTAATTGCCAGTGCACATCAGTGGCTGGTTGACAGTTCACCCTTGAACAACACAGGGGTTAGGGGTACAGTCAATATCTGCATATAATTTAAGTTGTCCCTCCACATATCCGGATTCCCAAAATTGGACTAAAAATGTGTTTTGTTAAAATATATTTTTATTGATTTCAGAGAGAGAGATAGAAACATCAACAATGAGAGAGAATCAATGATCATCTGCCTCCAGCATGCCACCCAGTGGGGATCAAGCCCACAACCAGGGTATGTGCCCTGATTGGGAATCGAACCATGACCTCCTGGTTCATAGATCGATGCTCAACCACAGAGCCACACTGGCTGGGTGAAAATATTATTTTTGATGTGTAGTTGGTTGAATATGTGATTGCAAAATCCAGGGATATGGAGAGCCAACTGTATATTTATTGAAAAAAATTTCACATATAAGTGGACTCATGCAGTTCAAATTTGTGGTGTTTAAGGGTCAACTATATGTGTATTGGTTCTTTTCTCTGAAGAACCCTAATACACCCCTTCTTCCACCACATAGACTTTGAGTTCAAATGTCTACTTGTTCTATATTTCTTTAAGATATCAGTTATCTCTTCTTGTTTCTATCAGTGTAACTGACTGTAGATTCTTCTCTGATTAAAAGATCTCCATAGATAGAATTGGGATATCTATTTTTCACTACACACAGCTCTTTTTACTTACTTCCCATGTCTAGGCTATATTCTGAATAAATTATTATTGGAATTGAGTTATTTAGATACATTCATATCTAAAGAACATCCCAGCAGAAAAGGCACATACCTGTCTTTTCTCCTTCTTGTTCAACTTTCAAGCCCTCACATAATACCACATATTCACCCTTCTAAATCAGTTTCCTGTGATTTAAGTTAGCATAAATCAGTTTCTCAAGGCCAAATCACGCCGACATTTTTGGAAACTGCAAAACTCTATACCAAGCCACAAACTATGAAGTTTTCATCAAGGGGTTGCATCCTTGAAACATTCAGTGGGTTTCATATTATAAAAATCTTAACACAAGTTTTTGTGAATAAGTGATTTCAAGTTATACTATATAATAAAAGGGTAATATGCAAATGGACCCTAACAGCAACACGACTGGGAATGACTGGTCACTATGACACACACTGACCACCAGGGGGCAGATGCTCAATGCAGGAGTTGCCCCTGGTGGTCAGTGCGCTCCCACAGGGGGAGCTCTGCTCAGCCACAAGCCAGGCTGACAGCTGCCAGTACAGTGGTGGTGGTGGTGGGAGCCTCTCCTGCCTCCTCAGCAGCACTAAGGATGTCCGACTGCAGGTTAGGCCTGCTCCCCACTGATAAGTGGACATCCCCTGAGGGCTCCCAGGCTGCCAGAGGGATGTCTGACTGATCGCGCCTAAGCCAGCAGGTGGACATCCCCCGAGGGGGCACAGGCTGGGCTGAGGGACCCCCCCCCCCACTGAGTGCATAATTTTTGTGCACCGGGCCTCTAGTTTTCTATATAGAAGATATGCTAAGAGTCATTTCACATGCAAAGATTCAGACTATATATTTGTATTTCTTAATCTATTGCATACAAGGGATTTAATCAAAATATAGACTTTCCTGACCAATAAAGTGATTATATCCAAATTGAATTCATTAGAAAGATGGTGAAATTGTTCACTCTGAAGCTCTTTTTAAATAGGTCTAATTAAAAGTATTTATACACAGTACATTTTAAAGCCAGATATTGTTGATCAGTAACTCTTTTAGTCAGATGATTCTCTGAAAATCCAGACTAGTATGTTATTTTCATACATTTTGATAGTGTTATTTCTTGGCTTTTATAGAAAAAAATTAAAGGACATTGGCCTTTAGCAGATTTTTTTTTTAGTAAGACATCTCCATTTTATATTTCTAAAATGGAGACAATAGTCTAGGAGAGAACAAGATTTTATTGTTATTGTGGTTAAAGATGTTGTTCCTGTTGTGGTGGGATGGATGAGGGAGAGGGAACGAACTAAATATGCTAGGTTACCTACTATGGAATGAATGTTTGTGTCTTCACCCCCACCCCCCATCCCAAATTCATATCTTGAAATCCTAACCCCCAATGTGTTGGTATTGGTATTAAGAGATGAGGCTTTGGGAGGTAATTAGGTCATAGGGGAAGACCCTATATGAATGGGATTAGAGCCCTTACAAGAAGACAGAGAAGAGTTTGCCTTGTACCGTGTGAGGAAACAGAAAGATAGCCATCTGCAAGCCAGGAAGAGAGCCTTCATCAGCCCCTGGATCCACCAGCACCTTAATCTTGGACTCCCAGCCTTCAGAACTGTAAGAAATAAATGTTTATTGTTTGAGCCACTCAGTCTATTATTTTCTGTTATAACAACCTGAACTAAGACACTGTCCATAGACTTACTAGTAGTTGTTATCTTGTACCCTAACTTTGCAAAGGGAGCATGTAGTAATTTGTTCTTGGACTAGAAGACTACTCAAATTTATAGGAAATCATTAAAATTTTGCTAACAACAGTGCATAATTATGTGAATGTGTATGGGCTTTTACATGTATAGCTTTGTCATTAATACTGTTAACTAGAATCTTATTTAATTCTTAAAATGGAAATGTCAATTATGACTTTGTTTTTGGCTTATATTTCTCTAAAGCCATTTCACTTTTTAGTGTATCTCACATCAACATATCAATCTCTTTTTTAGGTATACCAACAATACTATGAAATAAATTTATGCTACCCATATGTAGAACCACAATCCACACTGAAGCTTTCACAGTGACATTCCTTAAAAATATACTGTTTGCTTAGAATGACCTTTGAACAAAATCGTTTTAATGACTGCATCATTCTGGAAACCAATAAGAATTGATTTCTAAATACTACAACTGGAATAAGAGGAGAGGTATGAGGGACTATGGTTCCAAATTAATTCCATGCTTTAAATTTTCTTTTTAATTTATTTTCCAGGTTTCTTTCTTTTTTCATCCCATTATAATGATGCTTTGTTTTAGACTGCTCATTTATTCGTGTGAAGTGAAAATGTAAAACACATCTTAGAGTTACAAAACCTTGGTTCAAGCCATGGGTGTCCCACTTCCAGGCTTACTTTGAGTGAATTATTTTACCTACTCCTGTCCAGATTTTTCATCTCAAAATTAGAGATAATTGTGATGCCCATCTCACAGTTATTAAAAAGATTAAATTAAATGGTCCACATAAAAATTCTGTAAAATCTAAGGCATTATATAAATGCTAAAATATTTTGAAGTTTTGCTACAGTTCTTATTACTTAAAATATTAATATTTTAAAAACTAAGTATAGTATCACAGTGAACTATGAGATTCAGAACTACTTGGCATAATTATTAGAGTAAAAGAAAGAATCCACTTGCAGACGAGTTATTATTCGTCTCATGTCAGCATCAATATTTTCCCCATCTGGGTTTCAGCATATTAAAAAGCATAGTAAAATGTTCAGTACATCCTGTTTGAATCAACTCCCCATGTGTTATTTAATAAATTCCCTTCTTTTTACTCAACTTCAGTTCTTTTCAATCTTCCTGTACCATTCTTCTTGTTTCACATTACGTAGGTTATTTTTGCACAAAAACAAACAAACAAACAAAACACAAATATCCTAAGGACTAAGAAAAATGCCCATAGCACTTTCCATCTAAGAAATGCTCTGACGGGTTTGGCTCAGTGGATAGAGTGTCGGCCTGTGGACTGAAAGGTCCCAGGCTCGATTCCGGTCAAAGGCATGTACCTTGGTTGTGGGCACATCCCCAGTAGGGGTGTGCAGGAGGCAGCTGATCAATGATTCTCTCTCATCAATGTTTCTAACTCTCTATCCCTCTCCCTTCCTCTCTGTAAAAAATCAATAAAATATATTTTTACAAAAAGAAATGCATAGACCTTCTATAAAGATAGTTATGGTCATCATACAACATTGCCTACCTTGAATGTTTTTTCATCATTTTATCATGCATGTCTGCCTAGTTTAAAATCACATGGCAGGAACTCTGTCTAATTTTATTTATAAATCAAAGACAGAGCATTGTTGTTCAATAAATACCAAGAAGCAACAGCATCCATGTGAGCTGAATAAGTAGAAATTATTTCTGTCTATTAAAAGGTGAAAATAAAATAGGTACTTTACAATATTCAAAGCATTCTCATACCGATTACCTCATTTGTCCATCACAGTGACGCTACGGAGAAGCTACAGAGCCTCCTTGTATGGAAGCAGACAGTGAGGCTAGGAGGTTAAAGGCCTGTCCAAGGCCCTCTGCAAGCCAGCAGCACAGCCAGAGAGGAATCCACACCAGCAGAATCTCTGCCTCGAGCTCTTCTCAAACGACGCCACAGGAGCGTCATAGCAATAAACGAGGTGGTTCTGTGAACACGTAAAGAGGCGTGTCTACTTTCTTTCCTTTGTGTCTCACTCAGCACTTAGCTCTGACCCGGCCCACAGCAAGTGCTTCATAAATGGTTGTTTAATCAATTAATTAATTGTATGGATATCCTGTCAACAGGACTCAAAAATCCATAGCAAGGCCTGATATTCTTGCCATGTAGGCTGCTGTTCAACCCATGAAAAACCCTCTATCTTGCTAATTTTTTATTTCATTTAGTAAAACTTGTGATGCCAGTTTTTAATATCACTTTCCAGTCATATCATTCATCCAGAAAGTTGCTGCCTCTGTTCCATAGGTCATTGCCACTTCTCTATTAAGCTCAACTATAACCTGCAAAATGTAGGAAGTGGAAGAGCCTTATAAAGTTCAAGCTTAACCTTTCATTTCACTAAGAAAATGTGTGATGTGTTTACTGCTAAAATCTTCTGGGTTTCCCAGAATGCAGATACTAATATCAGGACACACATGACTTGCAATTGAGAGCCTGCTATTAATGTCCTCTCGTTCGTGCTAATGGCATATGAGTTTGGAGATATTTGTGAGCTATATTGAGCTTTGAAACGTCTTGGGCACACAAGCTGGATTGTGCAATAAGAGAGTTGAGGAATAGTAGAGGGTAATGAAGGGAAGGGTGTGTATTTCTCAGTGGCTACTTTCCTTAGGTGTGGCAGGAAATAAGCAGTATTTTTATTAGCTAGACGAGATTTGAGCTGAAGGTAGTTGCTTATATATTAGTTGTTAGGAGTGTCTTATAAGCCTTTGATATTGCCAGAATCAAATGACAATGCATATGCTTGATATGTGCACTAGTTTAGGGACCAAATCAACATCTTCCACATCCTTTCTATGTATGCTATCATTTTGCAGATGCATTTTAGTCTTTTAGTAACATTTGGCTAATTATCTCTTCAAAATTGTTCAAGGAAGTCAGTGGTTAAACTTACTAAATCTTATTACTTAGAATCATAATCAGTTCAAGAGACTTTCTCACCCGCACAGCCTCTATCAAACACACATATTTTTGAATTACAGCTAACATCATGTCCTTAATTTAGTTTTTTATTTTTCCAGGGGGGAAAAATGAAAAACAAAACATCCGTCAGTCAAACTATTTTTCTTGGAAGGAAAAACTCATTTAAAATGAAGATCTTATGATAATATAGTCTAATAACATTTTGAATAATTATAGCATATCCAACACTGGATTCAATTATGCACCCAGTATCAGTATGTGGTAGTTCTGTTTTATTATCCCTTCAATAAAACCATCTGAGATTTTAGGCACTTTTCCAACTTTTTCTATCAAGTGAGAAGTCTGAGAGACATGCAGAGGAAATGATGAGGAAAGAGTCCCAACCCCCTATCCCAGGACCGCTGTCTTTTTTATGTTTATTTTACTTAACCTTTAATTTCCATGTACTCGTTAGGGGCACATGTTAACTAAAATCTCTGAACAGAGCAAGAGAATATATATACACATACAAATTGACACCAGCTAAATGAACAAAACGCAGTATCTAAAGATCAACCAGTGCAATTTAAAGGAAAGCATAGAAAAATTATTTTCGGTGTTACTCAAGCAGGGGAGCTTTTTTATATTAATATGTGTGAACAAATGAATGGCCTAGAAGCAACATAATGCCTAGGCCTTTGGTATTCTACAATATATTTCATTGTACTTAATGTTTTCTACAATATTATTTTTGTTAAAATGTAGATGCTTTTTAAAGACATTCTGTTATTGCTCTTATAATTATGTTTAAAAATAATTATCAATAGCTAATTTTTGTTGTAGCAAATTCAGATTTTTATATATGAAGCTGTTTAAGGGCTCACCTATGCGCTGAGTTAAATTTTATTCAGATATTGGGCATCTCCTACATTTCAGGCATTGTGATAGAATGTATCAACCAGCCCTAGCTGGTTTAGCTCAATGGATAGAGCATCAGCCTGCAGACTGAAGGGTCCCAGGTTCAATTCCGGCCAAGGGCACGTGCCTGGGTTACGGGCTTGGTCTCCAGTAGGGGGCGTGCAGGAGGCAGCCAATCAATGATTCTCTCTCATCATTGATTTTTTTTTTATCTCTCTCTCCCTCTCCCTTCCTCTCTAAAATCTATAAAATATATATTTTTAAAAAAGAATATACCAATCACTTCATGTGGGGCATGCATTATGAGCCTCACTTTTTATAGATGACAAAGCCTGCTTCAGAAAGGTTAAATAAGTTCCCAAGGTAAGAACACTAATAAATGCTATTATCTCTCTAGGAACCCAGAGCTACCTTCCTCCAAGGCCCATGCTTTTTCCAGTATATCATGTAGCCTTTCAAATTTTAAAACCACCAAGTTTTATGTAGATATATGTTCTTGCAAACTTACATGCACACAAGCAGAGTAGGATTCTTTCCTTTTCAAAAATAGCCGTGAGGTGTGTCACCCGAGAATCATCTCACAATCCAGGACTCCTCCAGAGATGTTGGAGAGCTGTTTCAGCAGATCCCCACAGGCCAGGCCGAGGGACCCCACCTGCTGGAGGGACCCCGCTCACGCCGCAGATACCCTTCGAACCCCGCACTGCTCCAGGTGTGCCCACTGGGGAGGGACCATGGGAGGTTGGCTCCAGGATTTGTCCAGCCAATCTTGCCCAGTCCCACGCCACCAGCCATCTTCTAATTAATTTTTTTCAACATGCACGAACCCATGCACCCAGGCACTAGTAATAACAACAAAATAAGAATGTTGGTTAGAAAAAAAAAAGGCATGGCAGCAGAAACAATTGCATTGGAAAGACATGAGTATCAGTAGCGGACTTCTGATGTTTTGGTACATTCCTGCCTTGGTTCTAACCTGTGGGCCAATCTTGCTGAATCATCCTTGCTCTTAGTAATGCACGTAGGATTTGTGAAGGAGATAGTTCCCATTTGATGCACTTCTAAACATTTGTCAAACGTACAAAACTAACAGTAGATTTCATAAGTTATTCATTTCTATCATGAGAGAAACCCTTATTATTCACTAGGAATAGACTGCACTTTGGGATACTATTGTCGGTGGCAGAAATAATTGAAATTCTGAATACATAAGAACCACAATATGTTGCAAACCAATTAAAGTTGACAACCAAGTGAAGCAAATACACATGGATAAATACAGAAAATTCAAGTTATTATTAGGGTGATTTCCCTCCTTTTCTCTTTACTAGCTTTTTTTTTCCTTTTTCCCTTTGAATATTCTCACTTATTTTGTTAATCTCTTTCTGCTTGGTTTCTGAATTTAATCAAATCGAATGTGAACAGATATCAAATTTTAATTCATAGTCGAGTATCTTGGAATTTTGATGTATTTAGTGTTCTGATATTGAAAAACTATCACTAACTAGAAATACTAGCTTTTGTAGACAATATGTAATTTTCATAATCTTAAAGCAAGATGGGAAAAATATACACTGCGCGAAGCATTTTAGCCATGTGTTCACCCCTTTGTATTAAATTAGTATTGGCAGCTGAGAAGGAGATTACAGGGTACAGCTGCTTTAACCTTCAGCAGTAAATGGTGTTTGCTGATTGCCTCCATGTGCCTCTCAAGCCCCCAAAGCTTAAAAGTATAGGTTTGATGCTAATGATGAGAAAACACAGCAACGCAGCATCACTAGACTGAAGGAGAGTTAGTACTAAATATATTGCTAATGTAAAATTATGGAATTTATTTTTCTGAAGTTCCTGAAGTTTTGTGTAATGTGTGCCTGACTCTAGGAGTTCAATTTTATGTAAACATAAACGAGATACCACTACTTGAATACCTACTAAGCATCATGCGTTGTACCGGATGCTTCCATTGTCTAGTTTCATTATCATAATACCCCTGTGGAGTAGGCATTGTTGTCACTTTTATACACATGGTAAAAATGATGCTCAGAAAAGTTAACTGTATTACCCAGGGTCTTATAATTATTGTGGGACTGGAACCCTAAAGCCCATACCAGGGACCCTATGATTTCAGTGTCCTACCTCACCAGTTACACATTGTTCTTTCTCATGTCAAAAGACAATAAAATATGTGTTCACAGATGTATTATAATGTTGGTGGGGAAAAGATGCCAAGGAACAGCTAGGCGTAATTCCAGTACAAACACAATTTCATTTAAACAGTGTATTCTGGTCTGATATTGATTTTTAACCTATATCTTATTTGGAGAGAGAGCATCTGTAGTTGTTTGGGGTCTGGTGGGGGCGGGGGCAGAAGAATACAGCTTCCTAGCAGCATTGGGGGGGGGGGAGGGGAAGAAGCAAGTTAACTGCTTTCTGCTTTCAGACAAGATTAATAATCCTTAAGTACTTTTCTATTTAATAAATCGTGACAGAGCTACTCAATGTGGGTTCGGAAAAGGACATAATGATTGGGCTCCTTGTAAGTAATGCTTTTTAAAAATGGAAGTTGGATTTATATTATTGTCAAAACAATTAGGTTTGGGGATGAGGGAAATGTTTTCTCACTGGAGTCACTTGTAAAAAGCAAACAGTGCCATCTACTGGGCTTTAATTTTCTCTTACATGTTTGCAGATGATCATACCTTGTGCACATTCAGTACCTCTACACAACATAAATAAGAAGAGATCTTTGTTTCCTGTCAGGAAGGCTTCAAGACATTCTTTAAATGGCTGAGTTTGTTTATTTATGGGTGCATTCTAAGTTACTTTACTATTGCTATTGAAAGAAATATTTCATAAAAGCAAAATAATTGCCTTCATAGAAGTCCATAGATATTTTAACAAGCCTCTCTAGAAAGGATCATGTAAGCATCACCCAGTAAAAATTAAAACCTCCACTTGTGAAATAGTTCATGTCCTCTGCTGAGCTGACAACTCTCCTCTCTATCCTCAACGGATCCACCTCAGAGGCTAACTAATCTCTTTCCTTTTTTACGAAGAAGAGGAAGAGAAACACTTTTTTTTACCAAGCAGGCCATAACCTATGTGGTGTAAACAGATGCCTATTTTACGCTTCCCACGTGGTGGAAAGAAGGGGCTGGGCTTCTCTACCACAGGGTGTACATTCAGTCCTGCACAAGAGGGTTTGTGATCGTGTTCTGGCAACACCTCCACACAGTGTCTCAAATTGTTGTCCTGAAACCACCTCTGCCAGGATCATCTGGGAGCTTGTGAAGGACACAGGTTTCTGGCCTGAACCTAAGACATGTTGAATCACAAACCTCTGGTCTGGGGCTCAAACGCTTTCATTTAATGGGCTATTTTTATGCGCATCGGACTTTGCCAATCACTGTCTGGATCCTTAGGGTTCTTTACTCAGTAGCTGCTGTGGTGTCCAAGATCAAACTGCAGGTGGGTAGGCCCCCAATGGTCCATTCCACACCTTCCTGGGAGGCTGTTCTATAGCTCTGAGTGCTCGCTCTGCAGCACCATCTGTGGCACTTTTTAAAGGTTGTACATTCCTGGGTCCCCTCTCAGTGATTCCTATTCACTGGGTAGCTCCCCAGGTGATGCAGTGTACAGCCAGTCTTGGTACGCTTCAGCTCTAGGCAAACTCCAGCACCATACAGAGACAGTCCTCAGGAAAACTGGGGAGCAGACAGCACTGTTAGGCTGTGTCCCACTGCCTTCGAGTGACTCCTCCTTCCTTTTGACACCCTGTGGGCCCCTTCTCTTTTACTCTCCACTTTCAGATTCCCTTCATTTATCCCATTCTTTTTAAAAATATATATTTTTATTGATTTCAGAGAGGAAGAGAGAGGAAGAGAGAGCAAGAAACATCAATGATGAGAATCATTGATCAGCTGCCTCTTGCACTCCCCCCCTTCCCCCCTTATTGGAGATTGAGCTTGCAACTGTGACTTCCTGGGTCATAGGTTGACATTCAACCACTGAGCAACCCTGGCCAGGCCATTGATCCATTCTTTTTGTTGTTGTTGTTAATCCTCACCTGAGGATATTTTCCATTGATTTTCAGAGAGAGTGGAAAGGAGGGAGAGAGACAGACAGAGAAGCATTGATGTGAGAGAGACACATGGATTAATTGACTCCCGCTCACTCCCCAACCAGGCTGGGGATCGAGCCTGCAACCGAGGCATGGTGTGCCCTTGACCAGGATCAAACCAGGGGCCCTTTAGTCCGAGGGTCAACACTCTATCCATTAAGCCAAACCAGCAAGAGCATTTTATCCTATTCTTGATAAGATTCGTTGTTGACAACCAACCTCTCCCAGAATAAACTTGGGTGCCCAAAATATGACCTATAAAGTCTAGAAACATTAACTATCCTTTTATCATGTATTATAATATCAATAAGCCATTTGTTCTATATTCAACTATGTTTTCAGATATAGTGCTCCTTATTAGATACCAGAGGCCTGGTGCACAAACTTGTACATGGGCGGGGCCCCTCTGGGTGGCCTGTGGGGATCAGACCAAAACCCCAGTCCAACGCTGCCTTGTAACTCCCACTTATCCCGGCCCACTGGACCTGCCTCAGGCTCTCCCCTAATCAGTCCAATCAAGAGGCTCGTGCTGCCACAGAAACGCTCATGCCCAATCAGTCCCTATCAGGAGAGGCTCACACTGCCACAGAAATGCTCATGCCCAATCAGTCCCTATCAGGAGAGGCTCACTCTGCCACAGACATGCTCACCATCTGTGAGCCCTGCACCTGGCACCCTCCTGAAGGGAGTGGCCTATGGGATTGGGATGAAATGGCTCTTTGACATCCCCTGGGGTTCCGGATTTCGAGAGGGTGCAGGCCAGACTGAGGGATCCCATAGGCGCATGATAGGGCTGAGGAGGGACCAAGAGAGGGCTCCAGGGTGTGTCTGGCCTGTCTCGCGCAGTCCTGATCAGCAGGACCCCAGCAGCAAGCTAACCAACCTATTGGAGCGTCTGTCCCCTGGTGTTCAGTGCACATCATAGTGAGCATTTGAGCAGCCTTAGCAATATCATTAGCATATTACACTTTGACTGATTGAACAGTTAACCGGTCACCAGGCAACTGGACACTTAGCAAATTAGGTTTTTATTATATAGGACTAGACGCCTGTGCACAAGATGCGTGCACTGGAGGGGGGTCCCTCAGCTCGGCCTGCATCTATCCTCTCACTGTCCAGAACCTCTCAGGAAATGTCCTTCTGCCAGCTTAGGCCCAACCCCCCTAGGCCTAAGTCAACAGGTGGACATCCCTCTTGCAGTCCAGGACTCCTCAATCCTTACCACCCACCTGCAGTGGAGGCAGGAGAGGTTCCCACCACCACCACTGCTGCACTTGCCAGCCATGAGCCCAGCTTCTGGCTGAGTATCACTCTCCCTGTGGAAGTGCACTGAACACCAAGGGGCAGCTTCTGTGTTGAGTGTCTGCCCCCTGGTGGTCAGTGCACATCATAGCAACTGGTTGTTCCACCGTTGGGTCGATTTGCACATTAGGCTTTTATTATAGAGGACAATGTCTATTGCAGCCCTTTGCAGAAGTTGGCTTGTGTGAGGTGCAACCATCTTGGTGATGCTGGTGCTCATTATGAAAACCACAGCACTTACATTCTGACCCACTACATGATATTTAGTTACAGATTTAAATAGTTCTTATGTGTGGTGCAGAACAAGGATATAAATAAAGATGACATGAAAGTGAAAATATGCAGTGATATGTAATATGAGCACTGCTATTACAATTATTACAATTTATTGGAAATATGTTCATTAGAGGCAGGGACCATGTCTTTCATTTATTTATATCTTTTCTAGCATCTCATACAGAGCAAGTGTTCAATAATTAGTGACTCATTTGATGTAACTTTTTCTCTTTTACATCTCCTCAGGAATAAGACAGGATTTTTTTTAACTGCTCAAAATATATTTAAATGCAAAATATGTTGGCTATTCCACAAATTGTTGATTTCAAGGTCAGAGTAGAATATGTCTTAGAGTAAGAGATACTCTGAACATCATTGTCTTGTAATTCATATTCAGACCCTTCCCAGACCAAGTCCTTCTGACTTGGTGATCTTAGAAGCCCACGTGCTTAGCCGGTCAAGCCCCGTTGGTGCTCCATGCTTTTCTCTTTGTACAGGACTGATCCTGAGGCAATCCTGCTTTTCTCTAAGTACATTTTTTTGTTCTGTTTTCCAGAGTCTTTCACAGCCATAAAATACATACTCTTCTACTCATTGTTGATTTTCCTTTTCCAGTGGGTCTCAACTCTACTCACACATTGGAAGTATCTAGATAGCTTTGTAGACTGCTGATGCCCAAGCCTATCAAACATTTAGTTACTGTGGAGTGGGGTCAAGGATTCAGTGTGTGTTTTTTTAAATCAGATAATTCTAATATGCAGGCAGAAGTGAGAACACTCTACTTTTCTTGTGCTCAGTTATAAAGTTCCTATTTTGCCTTTCTCTTCAAATTTAGGTCAACATTTATGACTTGAGGTTTAACTATTAAAAATTAATATATGGCCTGGCTGATGTTGCTCAGTGGTTGAACGTCAACCTATGAACCAGGATGTCATGGTTCTATTCCTGGTTCGGGCACATACACAGACTGCGGGCTCAATCCCCAATAAAAGGCATGCGGGAGACTGCCAATCAATGATTCTCTCTCATCATTGATGTTTCTAGCCCTCTCTTCCTCTCCATTCCTTTCTGAAATCAATAAAAATATTTTTTAAAATATGTGAAAAATAGACATATTAATTTTATAAGAAGACAGTGATAAAAAGTAAGAATACAGTTATATAGACTATTGAAACCTGAATATAACTATATGAATACAGTGTAAAAGAATGTTATACTCTCTACCCTACTTCTGTCACCTTATGGGGGTAAGTAGAATCCTCAGATATTTCAAAGGTTTAAATTCTAGGGATCCCTGCAGACCGGTGCAACCATTATTGAAGAGTATGGACTATCCTCAAAAAATTAAATATGGAACTGCCATTTGACCCAGTGATCTCACTTCTAGGAATATATCTTAAGAAAACCAAAATACCGATCAGAAAGAATGTGTGCAGCACAATTTACAATAGCTAAGATCTGGAAACGGCCAAGTGCCCATCAGCAGATGAGTGGATAAAAAAAATCCGTGGTACATTTATACTATGGAATACTATGCAGCAGTGAAAAAGAAGAACCTCATACCCTTTGAGACAGCATGGAGGGTACCTGGGGAGTATCATGCTAAGTGAAATAAGCCAGCAAGAGAAAGACAAGTATCACATGATCTCACTCATATGTGGAATCTAAGTAACAAAATAAACTGATGAATGGAGTGGATCCAGAGACATTGAAGCATGGAACAGAGTGCGGAATCTCAGAGGGAAGGCAGGGGAGGGTCGTTGGGTGGGAGGAAATCAACCAAAGACCTTGTATGCCTATATGCATAGCCCATGGACACAGACAATAGGGTGCTAAAGGCTTGAGGTAGGAAGCAGGGCAATCAGGAGGGGGTCAATGGGGAGGAAACAGGGGACATATGTAATACTTTCAACAATAAAGAAATTAAAAATATAAATAAATAAATAAATAAATAAATAAATAAATAAATAAATAAATAAATATCTAGGGGTTCCCCAAATGTATTTAAGAACTACCTAATTAATATGTGAATTATTTATTGGTAAGAAATGAAAAGTTCTATAAAACAAGAACTTAGGGATCTTCACCAGTGTTTTCTCTTCCCAAGCATTTTTCCCAACCTCTAAGGCTAGATAAATTAAAGAGTCAAGAGATGTAATTTGCTTTGAGGAGAGGATTGCCTTGAATTTAGAAATAAGACTCCCACTCAAATGTGCTGCCCAGTTGATGATGTTGCCAGCTATCATACCTAACCTGTTTACTGCCTACTCAGTGCACTGTTTCCAGGATTTTAAATGTTAATAACCACTGAATAGAATAGCATGGGATATTTCTCAGCCCACCACTATGTTTTGCATAGCACACAAGTATCTTGGGGGATATGTGAATGGCTAATAACAATGAAAATATGTTCATTAGAGGCAGGGAGCATGTCTTGAATTTATTTATATGTGTGTAATAGGTTTCATAAAAATAAAATGATTCACATTAGGACAAAATGCCCTCCCTTCATCCATTTGAAATCACTTTATGTAATTGGATACCACACTATCAGATCACTAACATTTCTGTCAGTAATCAATGGAAATGATGATGGCATAAAATTTGCATGTCTAACACATATTTTATCAGGAAAAACTAGCTGATCTGGAATATACAATTAGTTTGTAAACTGCAATTTTGAACAGTTGAAGAATGAGAGTTTTTATCTGCCAGTTTCAATAACTGGGCATTTATGGGAATATAGGGAACTTTGAGGACTACTGTGAAAGAATCGATAACCAATTGAGAGATGAGCCTTAGAGAAGTAGCATTGAACTACTGACCTGAATTGCCATGAAACTGTCATCCTCCCCAAAACATATTCTGTGCTGTGAGCTGAGAAGAGCCATTTCTATTTCTGTTCCACCTTCCTTGCTTTTATTTTATTTTATTTTATTTTATTTTATTTTATTTTATTTTATTTTATTTTTTCCCGAAATTTTAACATATTTGCCACTTTTAGTTTTCTTGTTTTTCTTTTTGTTTTTCTTTTTGTGTTTTTTGTTTTTTTTTAATCTTTCTGAGGATTAAGAGATATGGAATTGAAAAAGCAAAAGATTTGACAAGTCTGAAAGCCAGAGTTAGAGGCAGAATGCATGGATGTCATTCTTGAAAGGCCCCATGCCGTGCTGCCTTCTTTTTAGTTTGCAGACCCATTTTGTGGGTTTATTTTCTGTTTTTTCCCCATTGACTAAGCATGTCAAAGGTGACCCAAGAGCATACTAACGGGCTTTCTTGCTAACTATCTTGAAAATTAAAAGGGAAGATCACTGGAATAAAAAATTGTCAAAACATCATGGTCCCCTCCTGCCACAGCAAGGATGAGATAAAATCTAGGCAGTAGGTGGTGAACAGAAGCCAACACTGTGACAATCAGTGACAGAAGTGACTTCCTGATTTTGAACTATTACTGATCAATTGGCAAAAGAAGAAAAAGAGATGGTGAAGAGAGGAAGAAACAGCTTTCTCCACCTTGATTTACTAAAGAAGAAAGTTTTTAAATGCTTGAATGAGAAACCAGAAGGCAGTGCGCATTGTATAACAGCTTTCATGGTTGCAAACTTACTAGAAAGTAAATTGCTCCTTTAGCTTCCTGTAGGAAAAATGCTAGTTAACTCTACAACTTTTCCAAGGAAATTTATTGCAATGGGCGAAACATTCTTAGTTTAATTTTTTTAAATATATTTTCATTGACTTCAGAGAGGAGGGGAGAGGGAGAGAGAAATAGAAACATCAATGATGAGAGAGAATCATTGATTGGCTGCCTCCTACACACTCAGCATTGGCCATCGAGCCTGTAACCTGAGAATCGAACCTGGTTCATAGGTCGACGCTCAACCATTGAGCTACACCAGTTGGGCCTTAGCCTAAATTTAATAGATGATTAGGGCCATATGCACACTATTTCAAGGGGCAGCGTTCAGATAGTGGGCTTCCTGAGCCATATGGCAGGTATGACTCTCAAGCTATAGACATAACTGTGTGAGAAATATCCATTTATTTTCTAGAACTCAGTTTCTGACTGGACTTCACCGTATTCCCGCTTGGAGAAAATTTAACCTCTGCCTTTCTTGGAATTCTCTCCTACCCCAAATATGTCATCACTGTGGGATCTTATATGTCACTCCATGGACTCCAGAGGGAAGCCAGGTTTGAACCTGCTCAGTAGGCTGTCCCTTGAAATGAAAGGACCCAGCAGAAAGAGACTGTGTCTGGAGCTGCAGGGAATAGTAATAGTTGTTTGGAAGGTATCTCATTAGAGAATGGTGCAGACTGGAGGCCCTTGACTGGGGAGTGTTTAAATAATTTGCAAATACAACCTAAAAGAGAGAGAGTCTACATCTGACAGAACTACAAACAGTAAATAGGCCTTTGCTCTTTCCTCTCAGTCTCCCCTACCCTTCACCCCCCACATTGCGGTAGTGTTGGGAGCTGGAGTCCAGAAGACGACATCAGTAGAAAGAGCCTGCACTCCTATTCTTGGTACCCAAACAAAGCCACACCTCAGAAGTCAGTTGAGAGAAGAGAAGAAGCTTCAGTTGAAATAAGAAATTAAAGTCAGATTTATACTTCCCTAAAGATGAAGCTGTAGCTATGCTTGAAAATGATCATAATGCTATATGCATCTCTGAGATGTTGCTGGGTGGTAGAAAGTATATACCTACCAGATCACATGAAAATAGTGGTTTCCTGATTGTGTCCTACTGAATTCACACCCATTGTCTCCTTCCACATGCGTCATCTTTTCCAGTCTGGTGGCTCTCCTATGCTCCCATGTTCTCACCTCAGGCCAGTCACAGCCAGCACTGGAAGCCCCTCTGCACTAGGCTTCCCCGCCTCTGGGGAGCTCCTGAAGGTTGCATCTCACTCCTGCTTTAGGACCTCCCTCCCTGGGAAAGCCCTTCTCTTCCTTCCATTTTTTCCATCCACTGCTTGCTCTTACAAATATCTCTCCCGTATGCATCCTCTAGATAGTGCCGAGTTATTCTATGAGCTTAAGGTTACTTTACTTTCTATATCTGAGGTAGTGGAGCACAGAGCTAGCTATTGATTTGAATATGGAAAGGAGTGGGGGGGAAATTAGATGAGAAACATGTAAACTACATATCAAAATATTATCCAGCTCCACTTTGATTTCTGGTGGAATTTAATAATCCTTGCTCTGATCAAATTCTGCTATTGGACACAGAAAACAAATGTACTTAAGCTAATCACAGCATATCTTATACCTTGACTAGAGGCCAAGTGCGTGAAGTTTGTGCACTGTGAGTGTCCCTCAGCCTGGCTTGTGCCCTCTCTATAGTCTGAGACCCCTCGGGGGATCAGGCCTAAGCCAGCAATCAGACATCCCTCTCACAGTCTGGAGCTTTCTCAGTCCAGGACCCTTCAATTCCTTACTGTGTGCCTGCAACAGAGGCGGGAGAGGCTCCCGCCACCACCACTGCACTCGCCAGCCTTGAGCCTGGCTTCTGGCTGAGCGGAGTTCCCCCCTGTGGGAGTGCACTGACCACCAGGGGGCAGCTCCTGCATTGAGCATCTGCCCCCTAGTGGTCAGTGCACATCATGGCGACTGGTTGTTTCGCTGTTCGGTCTATCTGCATATTAGGGTGTTATTATATAGGATGTGTGTGCTTCTTCCTCCTATTTTTTAAAGGGGCCATGTAGGGGAAGCTGCTGAGCATAGTGGTTAAAAGCACCTGGGTCCAAACCTTGGCCAAGCCATTATGTCACTATGTGACCATTCACAAGTTTCCCCAGATGTGAAATGAGAATGATGATAATAGCACCTACCTCATAAGCTATGAAGGTAAATGTTATGCTTATAAAGTGCTTATGAGAGTATATGAGACATAGCAAGTACAAAAAGGGTGCTCGCTTATGATAAGTTGCTTATCCTCTACGTAATTCTAGAATTTCCATGAGGCAAAAAAATTGCTACATGTGTAGTATTCCTTAGCCAGACAAAGTCTAACTTGAGCTCCCAGACTATGTCATTCTCTAGGGCTTTCCCTGCTTCTTCAGAGCCCTTACCATCTTTACAGTTCGATAACTAACCTCGTAGTTATTTAGTATCTTCCTTCCCTGCTCAGTTATATGGTCCATAACTTCAGGAACTACATCTATGTTCCTGCACTGGGTCTCAGTAGCTTGCACAGAGTGGCTCCTCCATAGGAATTTTTGTTAATAATCTGTGGGAATGTGAAGCATGGTGGGAGGTGTGGGTCAGAAAGTGTGGCAGCACAGGCCAGACTCCCCATCTAGCTGCTCTGGGAGAGAGCAGGGGGTTTGGGAGGGGTGAGAAGACCAAAACTGTCCTTTCACTCATCCAACTGTCCAGGGTTTTCTGATTCAGAGGCAGCTTGGTGTTGTGTCTGACCTGCTGCCAGTTGGAGGTTATAGGATATATTCTGGCAGGTTTTGTTCAAGCATTTGTCAAAGTAAATGTTACCAGGCCATTTCTTTTTATTTGCAAGAGGATTGATAATATGGCATCAACCCATTAGCTACTTTTAGAATTGTAAAAAAAAAAAAAAAAAAAAATCAGAGCTCAGTTTCGGGCTTTAAGAGAGAGATTAAAATTTTTTAATTGCTACCTTTTCACATTTATTTAGTATACTTTAAGACTTTTAAAAGAAAAGTATAGGTTGCTTTTTTAAAGGCCTTGTGGCTTGCTCCCACGGTAGTAGTTTCCAGTTTAACTTGGGTGAATGACTTGGTTGACTAAGGGTAGCTTATGGGAGAGAGAATTACTTTAATGATTACAGAGAACACTGTCCTTGCAGATTTCATGTTTTGAAGTCAGTATGATGGAATTGTTATACATAATAGTACTTATATACAAACAAGCATGCATAGTGGCATTTCATGTCCAGAACGCCCCAGAGGAGCCAGAATCAGCAGATGAACCAATGCGGCAGCTCTCAGAGATGTTTCTCTTCTCTCCCTCCACCAAGCAGCCTGCCCAGCCCCACCCAGCTTCTGAATCTCAGTGTATCTAAACATTCTCCTTTATTCCTACCCCAGCTGGACCTGCTTGCTGTGGTTGTCCCAGCACACAATGGCTCCGGTTTGAAATATTCAAGCTTTTCCTTTTCTTTCTATCCAAATCCTGTCCATCATCCGGAAGCTAGCTCATGTGTTGTTTTTTTCCTCTTCAAATGTGTGAAGCACAGTGGTATTTCATCATACTTGCCCTTTCAATGTTGCTGAACTAATGCATCTATTTTATGTCTTACTAGCACCACAGGGAGTAGGACAAAGGAGAGAAAAGAACATATATTGCACATTATATTATGTTGCAGAGAGATTCAGTTAGCAGATGTACAGTTGTTGGGTAAGCGATCCAGAACCTTGGAAAACTTAATTACATTTTCATGGTGCCCTAGCCAATGTCCAGCAGGTCTTAGGTGTTCAGTAGATATTAGACTCCACTTGCAATCTGAGATATTGAGATGATTTTTAAAATAAGCCAACAAACCAAACAGACAACTTCTCAGGTATATTTTGACTTGGGCCTTATCTTTTACAGTTTCTATATTTACCATACACTAATACATTGAAGGAATAGTTATGCAAAATGATGAGGTAAAGATTCATAAATATTAAGAAACTAGAGGCCTGATGCATGAAATTCATGCAAGAGTAGGCCTTCTCAGCCCTGGCTGCTCGGCCGCCCTCGCAACCCCAGCTTCGTCCAGAAGGCCATGCAGATGGCCGTTCTGCTGTTCGGCTGTGCAGTCGATTTGTGTATTACTCTTTTATTATTATAGATAAAAGTTGAAATGCATTTGATGTACTAAAATTGCCTTGTTGTTATTGTGATTCTGAAAAACAAATATTCATATTATTGTGATTAGAAACTAAGATTCTCAGAATGAAAGAAAAAAATACACCTACAAATTTTAAGATATTAAGTAAAACTCCTTATAATATTTGAATTGAAAATACAGTATGACACTATGATTTATTTATTTTTTGTTAAAACATATTGGTATCTCCTACTTCAGCCTGCTGAGAAGCCCTAGGAACCAGACAACTCCAATATCAATGAACATCTTTGTGCTCAGCTTTTTCCTAAATGTTACTTCCTAATATAGTAATAAGAGCTCCATGGTAGCAGGTTTCAGATCTGAGGCAGGGAATGTAGAAGATGACTCTGAGACAACTTGTCACTCTTGAATGCAAATAAACTATGAAAAACTTGGGGTTATGCCAAGGGATATAAAACCTAATCTGCAGAATCTCTCACTGGTCAAAGTTGGGCTGTTTGGATGTTAATAACAGTACTGTCATTGATTAAAACATTAAATATATGCAAATCTATGAGCCCTGGCCAGATAGCTCAGTTGATTAGAGCATTGTTCTGATTCATCAAGATTGTGGGTTCAATCCCTGGTCAAGGCACATACAAGAAGCAACCAATAAATGCATAAATGAGTGGAACAACAAATCTATCGCTCTCTCTCTCTCTCTCTCTCTCTCTCTCTCTCTCTCTCTCTTTCTCTCTCTTTCCAATAAATTAAAACAATTTTTTAAATGTATGAGTTCATTATAATGCTTTAAATATATAACTTGGGTTATTACCATTACAAGTTGTTAGATATAGATAGATCTCAAGAAGAAAATTATTTACTAAAATGGACTCAAACTCCCAAATTATCTACTAAATTGGACCTAAATTTAAAACTAGAGTCTAGTGGACATTTACTGACAGGGCCCTAATGGACTCTCTATATCAGGGAGAGCCACAGGCTGAGCTCTCTGGTTCCCACACTATGCCTGGTTAGGCAGGCTGAGTCACCTGCTGCCAGGAAGTTCCGTGTTCTGCCATTGCCACACTAACATCCACCCAACAGATTGGGACCTACATGGACCCATCCAAATTGTGCAATTTGGAAACCTCATTTACATGAAACAGGCTGATGGGGAAACCACTGTTAGGAAGTTTTCTGTGCTTCTTCTTTATCTGCAGAGCACACTTTTGGTTTCTACTGGAGGCTGCATCTCTCTGGTTGGTAAACTCTTATCTGAATAAAGTTTCCTTTTTCACTTCAGTGCCTTGTGGATTCATTTACACAGGACATCAGTTCATTATTCTAAAAATTGAAAATTAATGTGAGAGAATCTAGCATATATATTGCTGCTCTTTTATGAACCACATATATTTCTAGTTACCCAAAGATTTGGTGATGCAAATTTCTTCATTATGTAAGAACCTTAGGAAATAAGTTTTTCATCTCTAAAATGGAAATATTTGTAATCTATTACATAGTGTCTCACAGTAAAGGCTCAGTAAATGTTAGCTTTTGTGACTAATCTTTTTTTTAATATATATTTTTATTGATCTTTTACAGAGAGGAAGAGAGAGGGATAGAAACATCGATGACAGAGAAACATCAATCAGCTGCCTCCTGCACACTCCCCACAGCCAAGGTACATGCCCTTGAGTCCACAGGCTGACGTTTTATCCACTGAGCCAAACCAGTTAGGCATGTGACTACTCTTTTGAAAAGTATAATTTCTCTTTATGAAGATACTAGAGGCCTGGTGCACAAAAATTTGTGCACTCGGGGGCGGGGGTTCCTCTGTCTGGCCTGTGCCTGATCATAGTCTGGGACCCCTTGAGGGATGTCTACCTGCTGGCTTAGGCCCACTCCCCAGGTGATCAGGCCTAAGATGGCAGTCAGACATCCCCCTGGCAGCCTGGGAGCTCCCAGGGGATGTCCACTTGCCAGCGAGGAGCAGGCCTAAGCTGCAGTTGGACATCCTTAGTGCTGCTGAGGAGGCAGGAGAGGCTCCCACCACCACCACTATACTGGCAGCCTTCTGGCTTGTGCCTGAACAGAGCTCCCTCTGTGGGAGTGCTCTGACCACCAAGGGCAGCTCTTGCATTGAGCATATGCCCCCTGGTGGTCAGTGTGTGTCATAGTGACCAGGCATTCCCAGTTGTTCTGCTGTTAGGATCAATTTGCATAATACCCTTTTATTATATAGTATTATATAGAATTGAGGCCTGGTGCATGGGTGGGAGCCAGCTGATTTGCCCTAAAGGGTGTCCTGGATCAGGGTGGCATTCCCACTGGGGTGCCTGACCAGCCTGGGTGAGGGCCTGATGGCTGTTTGCAGGCTGGCCACAGCTCCCATTGACCCAATGTCCCAACAAGGCTGGCTGGAATCAGGTTTCTGGGGTTTATTTATCTTCTATAACTGAAACATTGTTGCCTTGAGTGGAGGCTACAGCCTGCCTAGGCAGGCAGTTTCCTCCATTGCTGGTACAACAGAAGCCTCCTATTTGCTCTAGCTCCGTGGCTACCAGCCGCCATCTTGGCTGTGTTAATTTGCATATAGTCACTCTGATTGGCTGGTGGGCGTGGCTTAGATGTAACCGAATGAGGTCAATTTGCATATTACTCTTTTATTAGATTAGATTATAGAAAGAATACACATGCTATTGAGAATATTACTAAAATTTTTTCCTAATTATATAATGTTTAATTTCAATTAAAAATAATTCACTATCCCAAACAAATTTTGTCGTCAAATATTATATTCTACATGCCATTTCATAAGGTTCAAGATGAGTTAATAAGAAAAATTTATTAAATTACAATAAATAATGGTTCCACGGTCAGGCAAAAAATTTAACTCTTTGTATGCCAACATAATCTCTGTTTGAGGAGTGAGTTCAATATGAGTGAGCAATATGATATGACTACCATAAAAGCCCTTGTAAACTTGGGTTGCATTAAATAAAAAAAGCAAATCCCAAATATAGAGTAAAATAGGCCTCTTCTACAAGTAGCTGATCAGACCATATCTTAAAGTATCATTTTCTGATCTGCATCTTTCATAGGACAATAACAAAACAGAGTATATCTACAGGGTTGTGATGAGAATTGTGAAGGAATTCAAACTTAGGTCACATGAGTTGTCACAGAAAAACTGGGAATTTTTAGCTCAGAGAAAACAGTACTTGGTCTAGATGTGAGCCAAATGTCCCCAACTCTTTGAAACACAGCTCATAATCACTTTTTAAAAACATAATTAGAATTATTCATAATGTGTTATAATCCACTTTCCCTCTTAACTCATTCAAGGAATTCATACTCTTGGTATATTAATAAGCTCCCCCCCATCTACACGTATAAAAGGCTAATATGCTCAGTGTCCATCCGGCTGGTAGCTATAACACACACTGACCACCAGGGGGCATATGCTCAACACAGGAGCTGCCAAGCTGCAGTGACTTGGCAGCGGCAGTTCTCGGGTGACACACCCCGAAACCAGAAAGGAGGGAGTCCGATTACTTGTGGGGCCAAATGATTCCACTTTTGGCCATGGGTAATGTTGTTGCTGGGGCACTGTCTGCCCTAAATCTGGTTTACTGCACACTTGCATTTGCATTCCACACCATGTACGACAGTAAATTTGCAGAGTGCCCTTTCACACTCCAGGACTCCTCAAGGGATGTCAGAGAGCTTGTGTTGGCCCGACACACCAGGTTGAGGGACCCCACCTGCTGGAGGGACTCTGCTCACTCTGCAGATGCCTTTCAAGCCCTGGCACTACCCCAGGTGCAGCCGGTCAAGGAGGGACTGCAGAAGGTTGGCTCCAGTGTGTGTCTAGCCCATCTCGCCCAGTCTTGCCCCACCGGCCATCTTCTAATTAATTTCTTTCAATGTGCATGAATGTGTGCACCAGGTAGTTATTTAATAAAGTATGTTTGGCCTTTCATTTTTTAATATTTTACTAATTCATATTTTACTAATTATAGCCAATATGTAATTTGTAGGACAGATGATAGAATCAGTCAGATCTTTGTTGATAACAAACTAACATTTTTAAAGCTTTTTCTCTGCTATAGAAAGCACAACATGTATATGTTGTAATGAAGAGTAGTCATTATGGAAATGCAAACTTGGATGTAGCCAGTTTTATCTCTATGAAATCTGATTGGCATTGATTTAGAGTTTTGTCAGTCCATTTAAAGATGATATAAGAGGTGAATGTTGGACATAATACTCTTGGCCTTTTTACACAATACATCTTGCTGACTTGAATAGCACAGAATGTGAGAAAGATATGAGAAATGTGTCTTTGGGGCACCAAGTCTAGGAGTGTCTTAACCAATGCGTACACTTTAATTAGTTAAACTTTCTCAGTGTTAACATTTTCCTTTTGTTTTATGAGGATTTATATTATTTAAATTTATTTTTTTCTTGAATTTACTAGGGTGACATTGGTTAATGAAATTATACAGGTTTCCAGTATAGAATTCTACAATGCACCATCTGTATATTGTTTTGTGTTTTTACCACCCCACGACAAGTCTCCTTCCATCACTATTTATTCCCCACTTTACCCTCTACTATCTCCCTCCACCCCTCCTTTCTTCTAGGAATCACCATACTATTTTCTGGGTCCATGAGTCTTTTTTTCTTTGCTTAATTCCTTCACTCTTCCCACCCAGCCCTCAATCCCCTCGCTCTGACAG
>PVJC01007720.1:0-50540 GCA_004026665.1 Murina feae | reverse complement strand
TTTAAAAAATATATTTTATTGATTTTTCACAGAGAGGAAGAGAAAGTTAGAAACATTGATGAGAAAGAAACATCGATCAGCTGCCTCCTGCACACACCCCATTGGGGATGTGCCCGCAACCAAGGTACATGCCCTTGATCGGAATCAAACCTGGGACCCTTAAGTCCGCAGGCCAACGCTTTATCCACTGAGCCAAACCGGTAAGGGCATCTCCAAAGTCTTAATGAGGACAGGAGCTGCCAGTTAAATGAATAAGTTGAAAGCAATTTTCAAACCTTTGGGTGCATATAAATCAAGATGCAATCAATGGGCCTGGGGTAGGGCCCAGGAATATGCATTTTCAACAAGCAACCCAAGTGGCACTGACACTAGGGATCCTGGGACTGCACTGGAGAAAACACTGCTGGATCAACTTTGCTGATAATCAATTAGTAGCAATCTCTACACTTATAACACGTGGCGGAGCCAGCAACGCCAATACTGGCCTAAACCACTCACTCATTCACCCACCTGTTACTGAGCTCTAGCTCTGGGACATGGAGTCTGCCTGGTGCTGGCTGACAAAAACAAACATTGTGGGAAGAAAGGTGAATAAATGACACTCATTCCACACGGCCACCCAAACCTCTTGCCTTCTTCAATCTCTGTGTTTGAGAGTTGGGCCAACTTCATGGTTTTGATCCCCATGAAAAGCAAGAAAGATAGAAGTGTATCTGACCATTTTGTAAAGTTTGTGGGGGTTAGGCCAAGATGTGGAAGTTTCAGGGAAGGATATACCTGCCCATTGCAAGAAAGGGCTTTCTCGCAAATGGAGCTGTCCTGTAAAGAAACAAGATTTCCCATGAAGTAATAAAGATGGGTGACCACCTGTTAGGGACTGAAGACAGGATTCCTGTCCCAGGGGAGTGATTCTCAAAGTGTGGTCCCCAGACCATAACTGCATTGCCCAGAGCTTGTTAGAAATGCACATTCTGAGGCCCCACTGGGATCTAACTCAGACTCTGTCCCGCAGGCTGTTTTCACAACCCTCCTGGGCACTCCTGCGGGTCACTAAAGCTTAGGAACCACTGACAGAGATGAACCACGATGTCCCTTTGAGCTCAGAAGGGCTTGGGATGGATTTTTCAAGTACCAGTAGCTAAACAGCAGTCATTTCACTTGTGACATTTCAGCTCTAAATTCCTGGTAATTGTGCTCATATTAGCTCCTCTCTCTTGATTTCCCTACTTATCCATCAGAATGTTAGATGCTCCCCCAGCTAGACCCTGTCACTCTGGGTTTTCTGCTCTGTGTGCCTAGTTGAAAGCACAGACTGAAGTTAGCAAGTGGTGGATAAACCTAGCAGCGACTGGGAGGTGGTGGGTGAACAGCGACTCTTTCCCTCTTCTCCTATACCTCTCCCCACCCCCAACCTTGGTGGAAGGGGAGCAAGTAAAGAGAGGGCAGGAGGAGGTAGAGGCAGGGAATCTTTGTGTACCTGATGCATGTGCTTCTTCAATGTAAATGACGAGAAAATCTGCTATGGCGCTAAAGTCTTCAATAAGTCTCTTGAATTGGTCAAATTTGAAAAGAAATGAAGGTCAGGTACAACTTCCAAAATTCAGCACCAGTGGCCTGTTGCCTGAAACAGAAATGGAACCATCTCCAACCAATCATTTACACACAGCATTTACTTTACAAGCACCATCTTTGCTTCTGCTTCAATCCTGTTATCTTTATTTCCCCCTCTAAGATGGATCAAGGGCACAGTGAGGAGCAGAAGCTTAGAGAGCATGACTAAGCAGAAGCTGGAGCCAGTTTACTCTTCTATAAAATGAGGGGTTTTATCAAGCAGTCTTTGTGAACCACCACAGTTCCTGGGTGAAGATGAAAAGAACAAGAAGAGTCCCTTTGAGTGCAGTTCATAGGGCAAGCATACATCCATTCTCTCATGGGATGTGATTGGTATACTACAAAGTAGATAATTTCTCCCCCATTTTATAGACAAATTGAATTTTATAGGCCTGTCTCATGTCAGTGAAGTTAAAATTAACAGTGGCTTGTAGATTCTCAATTCAATGTTCTTTCCATTCAAGGCATCTGTTTTCTCATTCACAAATGTACATAGTAATAGTACTTTACAGGGTTGTTATGGGAATTAAAGAAGTTAATACAGATAAGGTCTTAAAATGGTGCCTGGCCCATAGTAGGTGGTCAATAAATGTAAGCTGTTATTAGATACTAGGGGCCTAATGCATGAAATTCGTGCATGCGGCAGGGGGTGGGGGGGTTCCCTCAGCTCAGCCTGCCCCCTCTCACATACTGGGAGCCCTCAGGGGATGTCCTACCGATGGCTTAGACCCACTCCCTGCTTCCCTTGGGGAGTAGGCCTAAGCCGCAATTTGGCCTCCCTTTGTAGGAGGTGACCAGGCTGATCAGGAGAAAGTATCTGCCCCATCATCCCACTGCTGCAGCCACTGCCAGTCGCCACAGCCACCAAGGTTTTTGCATCAACACAGACTCCAGTCCCTTCACCATGAAAAAATGACAACTTTCTTTAGACATTTTCAAGATGTATCTTTCATAGGATATGACATTTCTTTATTATTATTTTTATCCTCACCTGAGGATATATTTCCATTGATTTTTAGAGAATGTAGAAGAGAAAGGGAAAGACAGGGAGAGACATCAAAGTGAGAGGAACACTTTGATTGGTTGCCTCCTGCATGAGCCCTGACCTGGGAACTGGCCAGGAAGGAGCCTGCAACCTAGATACATGCCCTTGATCAGAATTGAACCCAGACCCTGCGGTCGGCAGGCCGAGGCATTATCCACTGAGCAAAACTGGCTAGGGCAGGATATGACATTTCTTAGCCCTCCAACAGCGAACCTTCATTTTTTTCGCCAGGAGTGTGATGAAAAACCCTAGATCACCTTATTGGATTCTTATTACCCAAGTTACTATGAATATTACTAGTGGCATACAGGGAGCTTAGCCAATAAGCGGTCAGAAAAGGTGTTTTCTTTGTAGTTCACACCAATCACTGGCTTGGCCCCTTGCCTGATGCCTTGGCCAGAGGTGTCGACCCCCCTCACCCTCCAATCGCCAGATCAGCCCCTTGCTCTGGCTGAGGTGTCAGGCTTGGGCAGGGGACCCCCATCTCCCTCTGATCGCCAGCTCTGCCCCTCACCCAGGTCTGATGCCTCTGGCCAAGGTTTTAGGCTTGGGCAGGGGCCTCCTGCAACTCCAATGGCTGGCTCCGCCCCTGCCCAAGAGCCCCCCCTGGCTCAGGCCCTTCCTATGCTGCTCAGGGCCCACATGGGGCCTACCTCGGAGTGACCTGGGTGCCAATGATGTTCCTGGGACCCGGGTCACTGGGCACCTATGTATGTAAATTAAACTGCCATCTTTTTTGGGTTAATTTGCATACTCATCTGATTGACTGGTGAGGGTAGAGTGATACCAATTTGCATGTTTCTCTTTTATTAGTGTAGACTAGAGACCCGGTGCACAAAATTCATGCATGGGGGGGGGATTGTCCCTCAGCCCAGCCTGCACCCTCTCCAATCTGGGATCCCTCGAGGGATGTCTGACTGCTGGTTTAGGCCCCGATCCTTACATCCCTCTCACAACCCGGGACTACTGGCTCCCAACCGCTCGCCTGCCTGCCTGCCTGATTGCCCCTAACCCCTTCTACCTGCCAGTCTGATCACCCCCTAACCACTCCCCTGCCAGCCTGATCGACACCTAACTGCTCCTCTGCTGGCCCAATTGCCCCTAACTGCCCTCCTCTACAGGCCTGGTTACCCCCAGCTGCCCTTCCCTATAGGCCTGGTCGCCCCCAACTGCCCTCCCCTGCTGCCCAGGTCACCCCTAACTGCCCTCCCTAGCCAGCCTGGTCCTCCACAACAGCCCTCCCCTGCTGGCCTTGTCCCCTCACAACTGCCCTCCCCCGCTGGCCTGCTCCCTCCCAACTGCCCTCCCCTGCTGGCCTGATCGTCCACAATTGCCCTCCCCTGCCAGCCATCTTGTGGCGGCCATCTTGTGTCCACATGGGGGCAGCCATCTTTGACCACGTGGGGGTGGCCATCTTTGTGTGTTGGAGTGACGGTCAATTTGCATATTACTTTTATTAGATAAGACTAGAAGCCTGGTGCACGAAATTTGTGCGGGGGGGAGGGGGGACACACACGACTTAGCCCAGCACCCTCTCCAATCTGAGACCGCTGTCTCCCAACCATTCTGCTTGCCTGATTGCCCCTAACTGCCCCCCTGGTCGCCCCCTAACTGCCCTCCTGCTGGTCTGATTACCTCTAACTGCCTTGGCTTGATGGCCTAGTCATCCCCTAACTGCCCCCCTGCAGGTCTGGCCACTCCTTAATTGCCCCTCTGCTGGCCTGGTTGCCCCCTAACTGCCCCCTGCTGACTTGGTTGCCCCCTAACTACCCAGAAGGAAGTGGAACATCTGGAAGATGTCTGGTTGACCCAGTCTCATTAGCATATTACCCTTTTATTAGTATAGAAGATTATTTTCTCCCTGAACCAAGATGTGGGGGAGACAGTGAAAGGGACTCCCAGGAAGGGCAGTGAAGGGTGGGAGCAGGACCAGCTACATCATTTACTAGGTCCAATACAAAATGAAAACTCAGGGCCCCTAAGTTCAAAAAATGGGGGGGGAAATGCCATTTAGTATATTAAGATATAAAGATTTTTCTTATCTTTTGTGGTCTGTCTTGCCCTGGCCTGGTACTTTTGTTTAAATAACAAATGTGGAAATTGATTGAAGAACAAGTAGATTCCCATGTAGGGAAAGGGAAAGAATCTCACAGCACAGACTCCCACATGGGGAGGGGCAAGAGTCCCACAGGAGGGGCTCCCACGTGGGGAGGGGGCAAGAGTCCCACCGACTTCCTGTTTCCAGGGTTTGTAAAGGCTGCCAGTCCCAGCGCCTTGCTATCCCTTCTGATTGGTCATTAGTCCCTGGGACTGGTTACCATAGAAACCTCAGAGCTCAAAGCTGAGGTTTTCCTCCCCTCCTTCCTTGTTTACCTATTCCCTTTGGGCTTCCTTCTCTCTTTGAATGAGGGGTTTCCTTACCTTTATTTTGTAAATATAGACCTTCTGTTTCCAGCTCCCTCATTCTATGGTAATGTACCTGTTGCAGCTTTTCAGCCCTGTGCTTCTTCCATGGTCCCCTTCATTGCTAAAATTTCTAAGATGTCCTTAAACCTGTCTTGTTCACCCCTGGAAATTCCCATTGCAGTACACTGTGCTGATCGTTGGTCTTCATACATGATCTGTCGGCGCCGCCGGCTTCTCTCGGCCTCGGCGGTGCGCAGGGCCAGGCGCTGCTCCTCGGACATGTTCTGCTGACGGCGCAGCTTTCTCTCGGCCGCAGAGATGCGCTCCGCCAGGCGCTGTTCCGCAGACATGTTCTGCCGGCGCCGCCGGCTTCGCTCGGCCTCACAGGTGCGCTGGGCCAGCAGCTCTTCCTCAGACATCGTCTGCCGACGGCGCTGCTTTCTCTCGGCTTCGGAGATGCGCTCCGCCAACAGCTGCTCCTCAGACATGTTCTGTCGGCGCCGCTGCTTTCTCTCGGCCGCAGAGATGCGCTGCGCCAGTCGCTGTTCCTCGGACATGTTCTGCCGGCGCCGCCGGCTTCTCTCGGCCTCGGCGGTGCGGAGCGCCAGCAGCTGCTCCTCGGACATGTTCTGTCGTTGGCGCTGCTTTCTCTCGGCTTCGGAGATGCGCTCCGCCAGTCGCTGCTCCTCAGACATGTTCTGTCGGCGCCGCTGCTTTCTCTCGGCCGCAGAGAGGCGCTGTGCCAGTCGCTGTTCTTCAGATATATTCTGCCGGCGCCGCCGGCTTCTCTCGGCCTCGGCGGTGCGGAGCGCCAACAGCTGTTCCTCGGACATGTTCTGTCGGCGCCGCTGCTTTCTCTCGGCTTCAGAGATGCGCTCCGCCAGTCGCTGCTCCTCAGACATGTTCTGCCCCCGACGCCGGCTTCTCTCCGCATTGTCGTCGTTAGTGAGTCTGACAGGAGCCCTCTGGGCGTCGCCGCTGTTCTGCGCGCCGCTGCTGCTACTCACCGTGGCGGACGCCGCGAGGTGCCCAGCAACAGATGCATGGGCAGCGAGGGGCGCTGCAGCGGAGGCTGGCTGCTGGCGCACAGACACTGCAGGCGTCGTACCCGCGGAATTGTCATCTCCAACTACAGAATCCTCGGTGACATCACTCATTTTCTGCCATGGCTGCAGCTCCTCCTCCTCACATTCCAGAAACTGGTCGATTGGCTCCAGCTCCTCCTCCTCGCATTCCAGAAACAGGTCGATGTCCGCCATGCTCCCGCGGTCGTCGCCGTCGCCGTCCCCGCCGCCGGTAGTCTGACCCAGAGAAGGCGCCATCGCCTTAAAGGGACCTGCACGCGGCGCCGGGAGAAGGGGGTGGGAGAAGGGAAGAGCACGGTGGGGTCTGATCCGGAGAAGGCGCTGTCGCCTTAAAGGAACCTGCACTCCGAGCTGGGAGAAGGGGGTGGGAGCAGGGGAGAGGACGGTGGTCTGACTCCGAGAAGGCGCCGGCGCCTTAAAGGGACCTGCACTCGGCGCCAGGAGGAGGTGGGAGCAGGGGAGAGAACGGTGGTCTGGCCCGGAGAAGGCGCCGGCGCCTTAAAGGGACCTGCACTCGGCGCCAGGAGGAGGTGGGAGCAGGGGAGAGAACGGTGGTCTGACACGGAGAAGGCGCCGTCGCCTTAAAAGGACCTGCACTCGGCGTCGGGAGAAGCTGGGGGAGCAGGGGCGGGGCGGTGGTCTGACCCGGTGAAGGTGCCGTCGCTTTAAAGGGACCTGCATTCAGTGCCGGGAGAAGGGGGTGGCTGAGGGGTTTGGGGGTGACGGAGAAGAGGGAATCGTTGAAAACTCGTCTCCTTGAGGGTGCGAGGAAACCTCCCTCGTGTTCGAGTGATTTGGGATGGATTTTTTTTTCCCGAGGGGGTCGGGGGAGGAGGGGGGCGGGCAAGGGAGCGGGTAGGAGGGCCAAGGAATGCGGCTCCGTCTACTGGAGCTGGCGCGGGGGAGAGAGACGCCGCACCGACCCTCCCGCCCCGCCTGGCCGGGTACTTTTTGTTGCTATTTAATGTTGCACTCCCCTGGGCACAGGGATGTTCATGGGGTGAATGCAGACTCTCTGCCCCCAAATTCAGTGTGCATGAGAATGTGTGTCTGTGGCCACTGGCTATTGGCTTTCCTTTCCCTCCAGCCACCAGACCAATGCACCACATCCCAGCCAGGAACACAGAAATTTAGCCAGACATTTCTCCTTCCCACCCCAACCCACAGGAGATTACAAATTCTGTGCAGCAACAGGCCAGATACCTTGATGCCAGGGGAGGTGGGCAAGAGACTCCTATCAAGGCGCCCCAGTCACTTGCCAAATGGCACCATGATGCTGTCAACCCTGGATGGGGACGGCTGCCTCATGCCCTGCCGTGAGACACTGGGATGCCCACACCTGGTCTTTCCCAGGCCCAGGCCCTGTCTGAGCCAGAAGGTGGCAGCAGTGACTGGGTGGGAACAGGAAGAAACCACACGAGATGGGAGTGGAAGAGTGGGCCTTGGAGGTCAGGAGGCTCTGGGAGGTGGCATCCTACAGATGCCAGGTTCCAAGTACCCAGCATATGTTCCATTGTTGCATCAGGTTACAAAATGCAAATTCAAAGATAAAACTATTAAGAATTTCAAGACAACTAGAGCAAAGCATTAAACCCCAGCACAGGGCCCTTCTGAATGTGGGACCCCATGGGATTCACTGGTCCCACGAAGCCTGCCCTGGGCGGGTGCCTTCTGTATCTTTCCAGCCTGGATTGGGGGGAAGTGTAGGGAGCTGCTAGCACACTATAGCCAGAGCCGACAGTGCTGAGCTCCTACTGTACACCTATTAGAACATGCAGGTCCTGCACTGGGACATAGCCTGTGGGTGTCTATATCCCCCAGGCTACTCATTGCCCCTGAGGGCAGGGCCTGTTCCTCACTCTCCTCACATCCCCCACATGGAGCACACTTTCCTTCATCTACAAGCATTTATTCAGCACGTGAATAGACAAGGCTCTCTGTGATATGCCAATGACCAGCAGGTCTCTGTCTGCATGCAATTGGAGGCCTGCTTAATGGGGAGACAGGCAAAATATAAGTAAGGGTATAAATGAAGTAATTTCAAGTTGTGGCAAGTGTTACAAAAGAGGCCGTAAAGGAGTGACCTGCTTTAGATGGTCAAGTCAAGGAAGGCCTCTGATGAGATGTCATTTAACTGGAGAAATGAAGATTAGGAATGAGCCAGGGGGCTAAAGGGAGGAGAAGCAGACAAAGGGACTCCATGTAGGAAGGCCCTAGGGGGCACACACAGAGGCTGGTGTGTCCAAGGACCTGTAAGGCCAATGTGCCTAAAGCCAGGCTAGGGGAGGAATGAGAGTTGAGGATGGAGAGGCAGGTATGGGCCAGAGCCCGCAGGCTCTCCTACACTATAAGGAATCGGAATTTTATTCTAGGCCCAATAGACTTCATGAAGATTCAAAGCAAGCATGGTAGCTATTTGTTATAACTTTGGCTGACCATCTCCTAATTGCCCTTCCTACTTGGAATTTCCTATTTTGTGTATTATTTATTGATGGGAGAGTGTGCTCAGCCTTGCTCTATGGAATACAGAGCAGCCAGGGCACAGCCAGTGACTCAGGGCTGATTGGATCTTTGATTCTGATCTTTGATTCTGGAATAATTGAGATGGTAGAATTCATCCACTGTCCAATGGGAATGTCCATGAGGGATGGTGGAGTCCCACAGTGTTTATGGTTTCCCATGGCAACCACAATGATGGCAGCATCCAGGCCTGACCTTTGATGCTAAAAGATAGTCCAGGCCTAGTGCTCCACCTGTGGTTGGTTCTGGGGATCTTACAATTTTCTAATACATTCCTTTGTATATGTATATGTGTGTGACTAAGAAAACCAGAGTGTCCCAGCTGGTGTGGCTCAGTAGTTGAGCATCTATCTATGAACCAGGAGCTAACGGTTCAACTCCTGGTCAGGGCATATGCCCGGTTATCGGCTCAATCTCCAGTAGGAGGGTGTGTAGGAGGCAGGTGATCGATGACCCTCTCTCATCATTGATGTTTCTATCGCTTTCTCCCTCTCTCTTTTTCTCTGAAATATATATATATATATATTTTACAAAGTGAGTTTCTGTTACTTGCAAGCCAGTCTCCTGATGCTACAGTAGGGCTGTCTAATGATGAAAAAATGAAAAAATGATCAGGTTTATAGAGAAGATCACTCTGGCCGTTCTAAAAGGAAGAGACTGAGGTGAGAATGGAAGCTGTAGAGAAACAGTTGAGAGCTCTGGAGGAATCCACATGAAAGACGATGAGAGCATGTTCTAGGGTGTGGGCAGTGGAGAAGGAAAAACTGGGATTGACAGGCTTTGCTGATGGATGGGGAGTAGAGGACATCTTACCTTGCTTGTGGTTTACGTGGTTGGTTATCTCTTCACCTACTTCTGCAAAGGATTTGAAGTAGCTTAGGAGGCATAGAAGAGGAGGGGAAAGTGGAGCACATAAATAGGCTTTAGGTCTCTGCATTAATTACAACAGCTGATATTTGACTCTGAGTTTCCTGGTGGGGAAGTCATAGGCTCTAGTCCTCGTTTTTCAGTGTAGGAGGAGAAAGCAGGCCAGTTTATTTGGAGATACACGGTTCTCCTTGTCCTTGGCTCACAGAATTTTCTCTTAAGAAGCCCTAGAGGGTACTGAGCGGGCTTCATCACTGCTGGTGGATTGCTCACCGAGTCCTTGCCCATGTGACAGTGTTGCTCAGGCCTCAGCAGGAGAAGCTCAGGGTCCAGTCATGGACAAGTGGCTGGCCATTGGCCTCTAAACCAAAAGACTTAAGGTCAAGACCAGAGTTAAATATTAGCTGTCTGGAATTTGTTTTTAATTGGAAAGAAAAAAGATTCAGCACCCACTGATTAGTACCTTAGAAGAAACAGAGCCATTGTTTGTTTATAGTGTGGTGGGTGCAATGATCAATATTGAGGGCAAAGTTCCCTGCTTTCCTGGTGATAGAGAGGAAGGATAGGTACAAGGGGTGGCAGTGCTGAGGGCTGACACTCTGCCCATGTCCACAGGCCATGGTTCAGAAAACACCTGTCAAGGACACAGGGCAAAAACTGTCAATCAACTCATCTGTAAAAATAGGAAAACAGCTCTGTAGTAGTGCTGGACTCAAACCTACCATCCTAAACCCCCCACTCCCACCTCAGACCAGTAAATTAACCCCCATGCTGTGCTCTCTCAGCACAGAAAGTCCATTTATAATTACTAGATGACACCTCATAAATATGCTTAGAGAGATTTTAAATGATATGAAACAAGGGCTGAAATAAATCAGTTTCAGATTAATTCCTGGGTACCTAGAAAGTAAATCATCAGGCTTCCCTTCCACCACAATATACAAGTTAATGTTTTGGGGTGTGTGTGTGTGTGTGTGTGTGTGTGTGTGTGTGTGTCCGAAGGCATGAGTATGTCATATCTGTGCCTGTGTATGCAGAGGATAGGTGGTGGCTGAGAATTTTCTGAGCCTCTGTTGTCTTACTCAATGAGAGAAAGTGCATTGGCTGAAAGTCAGAAGGCACACATTTTAGTTCTGGCTCTATTAGAACTAGCTGTGTGACTCTGAGCAAGTAATTTACCTCTCTGGGCCTTTGTATATGAAAAATGAAAGAGTTGTTTTAGGTTATCCATAAAGATTCTGCCAGACCTTCTATTCTGTGGCTCTAAAATGAGTTCAAATATACAGCAGAGCTTTTTAGTGGCTTCACGGGTTTCCAAAACAGTTACAGGATGTCTTTCTAATAAGCAGACCTGATCGTGTTTACTCCTTACTTGAAAATCTTTCTAGAACTCACCAACACCCTCAGGATAAAGTCTACTCTTTGGTAAGACATATTACCCTCCCCCCACCCAAGCTCTAGTCCTGATGGTGTCTCCTTCACCCCTTCATGCCTTCCACAGCCCACTTCTGCCAAACTGACCGATGCTCCCCCCCATCTCAGACCTCTGCTGCTCCCTCCTCTGTCCTTCTCGGCTCCCACCCACCCCAAGGCCTCACTGTCCCTAGACAATCAGCTCACCATTGTCCTTCCCAGGAAGGCTTCCTCCGAATACCTCGCTACCCCACCCCTCATCCTCCAAAACCCTCCGGCTCCCTCCCCTACTACACGTTTCCCTCTCTGGGCTATGAGGCCTACCAGACAGAGAGCAGTCCTGTCGCCCTCAACACTAATCACTGCACTGACTACACTATAAATAAATAACCTGCATCCTTTATTTCATAAATAGAGTTTCCTTTTGTCTTTTAGCCTCTTTCTCTCTTCTTTCTTCAGTCTCAGAGATAAACAGCCTTCAAAATGTGAACTGGCCCACTAAAAGGAAATAATTAAAAGGGGTAAGTAAATTCTGTGAATTGACCATGAGGCAAGGTGGCTTTCATGGAATTGATCGCTAGATGATTGATATTCAGCACATCAGCCTGGTTCTATCACAGTGCTTGCCACATAGTAGGTACACAATAATGTTACTATCATTACTCATTATCAGTGGCCACCTGATAAATATTTGTTGAATAAAGAGAGGTCATTTGTACACCCTGTTTTAAAGTCATGAGCAAAAAAACCCCCACAAAACTCTTGGCTTTCCTCTTACTTACAATACTTTCCCCTTTTCTGTTCTCAGGTACAAAAATCTTATTCTTCAAGGCCTAGTTCCAAAGCCTCCTCCTCCAGGAAGTCCTCCAAGCCCTGCAGGCAAAGTTCTTAGCTCTACAGCTTCCTCCATCTCACAGAACTGTAAGCATTTGTATATTATGTCCATCTGTTCTGTAGAACCATAAACTCCTTGAGCGAAGGAGCAAGCTTTTACTTAACTCGGTGTCCCTGGCATCTAGCTGAGGGCCTGGCACATAGGAGGTGCTCATCGATGTTTGTTGGGGTGCAATGAAAAAAACAGGAAGAAGAAGCCCTGATTCTGGGTCTGACTCAGTCAGTCACTGGCTCTGTTACCTTTGCCTCTCAGTTTTCTCCCTTTCCTTTCTAAAATGAGAGGGATGGATTAAGTCAACATTTCCCTTTGGAACCATTGTGATGATAGGCATTTCCTCTGGTGGAGAGTGGGGAGGGTGTGCGTGGTGTGTGCGTGTGTGTGTGTGTTTTAGGAAAATTTGTCAATGCCGTGCTAAAGTTTTTTCAAGTTTTGTTTGTTTGCTCTTAGGCTTTGGGTCTTCTCAGAGCCTGTTATATGGTCTTGCCCACTGTGAGTTTCCAAGAGAAGAGTATAGTGTGCAGAGTTTCCCAAACTACTTTGACCAGGGCACCCTATGTAATAAAACATATTTGTGGGACTTGGGTTCTAAAGAACACTTTTAAAAGCACCAGATTAGCCAGCGGCCTCAGGGACCTTCTCTACTCTATCTGCTGTGTCCAGGCCCTGGGAATTCCAAGATGAATCAGACACAGCCTTGTTGCAAGAAGAAAACACTTATGCTTAGGCAGCCCAAGCTGGGTAGGAACAGTCGGTGACTGAGGAGAGGTGTAGATGGAGAGCCATGAATCCAGAAGGGAGAGAGCATCTGAGATGGCTTCACAGATGGGGTGGCAAGAAAGGAAGGGCCTGAGGATGAGGGGGATTTGAACTGTTGGCAATGGAGTGGAAGAGCCAACAACTTCAGCAAAGGGAGAGGAGGAAAGCACCATGGAGTACAAGGTCCAAGAGTTGTCTGCAGGCAGTGAACATGAAGGGGCGGTTGCCGGTAAAGTTGGGAAGAAAAGCTGGAGTCAGTCCAGGTAGGACCCTGAGCACAAAGCACAGCCCAGAGAGGACCTTGAACATTCATCCCGAATGCGTGGGATGCGTGGGCGCTGGGGGAGGGTGCTGGACTTTGGTGAGCTGGAATGTTGATGGGTCAGGAATTTGCTTGTGGAAAAGTATCTGGAATTAGGGGGAGGAGAAATCCTGGTAGGAAGAGCAGCTGTGAGGACAAAAGGAGAAAACTGATTGGAGGGGGCTTTCATAATCCAAATAGGTTGAGCTGGTTTGCCTGGAGCAGACAGAGAGCACATGAGAGATCTTCAACAGATATTTACTGAGCAACCGCCATGAGTCAGCAGCAGCCCTGGGGCACAATAGTGGGTTAGAGCCATGGACTCCACCTGGACAGAGCTTGCAGACTAGTGAGGGAGACAGACATTCGTCAAGTAACCATACTATTATTACACCTGTCCTGGTTTATAATTATAAGGAAAATTTAGGATGTTAAGTATACAAGAAGGGGTAACCTAGTCTGGGGAAGTTGAGGTTGGCTTATTGCAGGAAGCGTCACTGAGCAGAAGGATGCATAGGAGTTGACAGGGCATAGAGGAGGTGAAATGCACCTCAGGCAGGATGACCGTATGGTAAGAGCAGTGCTGGGGAGCTGAAGGCCAGTGTAGTTGGTTTGTGGTTTGGGTGCCCACAAAGAAAGGTGCTGATGCCACTCAGAAAAACAGAATCCAGGAGAAGTCCTGGCTTTTGGAAATAGGAAGTGGACAAGAAGCAAAAAAAATAAGCAGCTGAAGTAGTAGAAGAGTAATTCAGGACTTTCCCACCCGCCTTGAGCATCCCCATTCCAAGCACCTCTCAAGCAAGCTATATCAGCCTCCTGACCTTGCATGAAGTCCCAAATGTGACACCTCTGTCCTGAAAGGCGGACCACAGGGCAGTTTGGAGCTAAACCCCCTTCCTCAGTCTTGTCCTCCAATCGTTGCCAACGGACCTTCAGGATGAACCAGAAATACTGGGTGCTGAAGAGAGTTGGAGCCCAGTTATCATAGGAGAAGTGTGGGTTCTTCAGGTTCATGGCCAAGATATGCTGCTTAACCCTCCTGGGAAACAGTTTCAGTTGTACTTTGCCCAAAGTCACATGCAGGGCCACCTGCAGGAGAATCCAGAGCCTCTTCAGCCACAGCCCTGGCTGGGGCAGCCCCATCTCGTCCAGGCCAGAGCTGGCTCTGAGGCTGATGGACAGAGACCGGGCAGCTGGACCATAGTGGGCAGAGCTGAACAAAGGTGCAGGGTGGAAGTGGCCAACCCTGGCCTGGAGGAAGGTACCAGGAGAGAAGGTGTTTGTTTGGCTTCCTGTCAATGGAATGGGAAATTCCCAACCAGGGGCTGCAAAGATCTGTTCTAATTATTAACATTCCTGATTCTTTGAGAGACTCGGACTGGGAGACTTTGGATCTTAAATTCTCCCTCTGATAAATGTTCAGAACAAACCCTTTAAAAGATCACACTTTAAAGGGACTGACTCTGTGGTCCTTTAGAAAGGTTCTGTTGCAAGCAAGTACTTCCTAGTGTTAATTATTCTTTTAATAAAGTAAATATTTCTTTTACTAATGAAAGATGTTTTTTCCCCCACTCACAGCTTCTAGCACAGCAGTTCTCAACCTTGTGGGTCGTGACCCCTTTCGGGGGGTCGAACGATCCTTTCACAGAGGTCGCCTAAATACCTCCTGCATATCGGATATTTACGTTACGATTCATAACAGTAGCAAAATTACAGTTATGAAGTAGCAACGAAAATAATTTCATGTTTGGGGGTCACCACAACATGAGGAACTGTATTAAAGGGTCGCGGCATCAGGAAGGTTGAGAACCACTAGATTAAATCTAGCTGGTGGTTGAAAGTGTTTCTGGAGGCAGAGGCATCCCTGGAGTATTTGGGTCTGGAAGCCCCAGGCAGAGGCAGAGCTGGGGCCAGCCCCAGGGAACACGGGCGTAGCCTTCCCTAGCACTGTGGGCAGAGTATAAACACAGCTCTCTGGTCTCGGTGGTGTGGTGGTTTAGAGTCGGGGAAAAAACAAACAGAAAGTTACCACTCAGTTTTCAAAGTCTTTCCAGTCTACTGTTTTGTCTTTAAAGATCTGTGTAATTGGACTCACAGATGCAGAGAACAAACTATGGTTGCCAGTTGAGTGAAAAAGGTTAAGAAATACAAATCAGCAGTTAGTCATGCAAAGTGCAAGCTATTTCAGCTCTCCCTCACCCACACATGGCTTCAAACAGTCTTAGCTCTTAACACCAGGTACATTAAAAAAAGGGGAAAGAGGTCTGTGTGTTGAGACTTCAAAAGAAAAAGATTAAAGTGGTACCAACTGTCCAACCCAGGGCATCAGGCGGACTGTCATGGGAGGAAGGGAACAAATGACCACACTTAACTGGGGTGTTCGGTCACTCATTCACCAACTCAGAGTAACGGCCTCATCCACTCACTGGTTGATTACTTTTTATGGCCAAAAAAGAATTGGGGGGAAGGGATTGATGATTTTTCACCATCGTCCTTCGTTACGCTATTTTTTATTTCAATAGGAAAAGAGGTATAAACAAACAGAAAGTACAGTCCACACTCTAGAGATCTCTCTGCGCCCCGCCAGAGCGAGGCGAGCAGAGGGGGGCCTTCACAGCGCGCCCGCCTCGTGCGTGTCTCTTTAAGAACCGGAGCCTCGCGCGGAAAGCAGAGGCGAAGGGAGCAGGTAGGTCAGGTTGCCGCCCACCTAAGTCTACCGGTGTTGCTGTCTCTTTAAGGAGGCTGGGCGCTCTCTGGAGAAGGCGGAGAAGTCCCGCCCCCGGATCTCCGGTTTCCGGGAACTCGGAGGGACCGGAACCTGCGCGGAGCATCTCAGACCCCAGCATCTCAAACCCCAGCCTTCCTGGGCGACTGGACGGCTGGACGGCTGGACGCCCAGGCCCCCGAGGTGAGGCGGCCAGGTGTGCGTGGTCTGCCTGGGACCATGTGGGCCCGGGACCCCCTACCCGCCCAGGCCACTGAGGCCCAGCTCCTCCACCTGAAATAGCGCCTCTGCTTCTTGGGCAGTTCTCTCTCAGATCTTCCTTTGCTCAAGTATTACAGGCCGCAGGGTCGCCATCCCTCCAGCGCCTGCTAACGGACTGTGCATAAGCGTTTTACCGTCTTATTTAATGCCCTCGCCCCTAACACCGTATTTGTAGGTACCATTATGAACCCATTTTTCAGATGAGGAAACTGAGGCCCCAGGCACCCACAGTTACACAACGAGGAGCAGCAGAATCGGGTATGAAACCCAGGTCTGTCTGACCTCGGAGCCTATGACCTTAACCACGGCCTAGGCTTAACTGTTCTTGCTTTTCACTGTCCTCAAAGACACCTTTCTCAACCTCATCTTTCCATCTCCAGGCTGCACCTGGTCCCTAAACACATAGTGAGGGAAATTGGATGAAATCCCTTTGGACTCTCCCCCACTTAGTTTCTTTATAATATCTGATGCTTTGTCTTTATATAAAAGCTATGGAACCCCACTAAAAAGAGAAGTAAATATTTCGAATGCCAAAATGAGATTTCTTTGCAGATATTATATTTTTGTATCCTCTTAAGTTTATTCATTTTTCCCTTTTAGACTCTGCAAATTTGCTTTATAATAATTGGGAGAAGACCCACTGGCTGAATGGCAGCTGTAGATGACTTGCAGTTTGAAGGTACATCAGTTGGGTGCCCACTTTCATCTTTATAATCGGTATTTTTGCAGTCACAGCGACATATTTTCATTGCAAAGCTGGCACATACATTAAAGAAGATCATTTCAAACATCTGGGTAAAAGAATGTTGGCCCCATCCAGGTTTTTCTGTTTGTCCACACCAGCTGTTCTTTTTCGCCAAATAACCCTTCATGTTGGCCCCATCATTTCAGATGGTAAAATCATAAATTACCTATTACAGAAAATCTGAATCGAATTCCTGCTTTGCTTCTACAAATGGCTGAAATAGTTATTTTATTTTCCCTATTTACCAATGAGGAAATTGAGGCATAGGAAAATTAAGTAATTTGGCTGAAGGTCATCCTAACTAATAAAAGCAAAATATTAAAATTAACCGTTTCTTCGGGACACTTAAGACACGTCCACCAGCCATTCAGAGTGGCTGTATGCAAATTAACCTAGCCAAGATGGCGGAGGCCGCAGCCCCAGTGTTTGGCTTCTCCTGGGCTGCGGCCTCCACCATCTTGGGAGCCTCCGTCCTGGGAAGGCATCCAGCGCCCTGAGCCTGCCGATGCCTTCCCAGGTGGAAGCCTTGGGAGGCGGGACCAGCCAGCCGACCCCGAGGCCCCCTCCTGGGAGGCCGTGGGGTGTGGGGTGACGGGTGCCACCCCATCCACTTCCCAGTCTGGGGCCTCAGGCGGCGGGACCAGCCGGCTGGCCGCCGAGGCCCCCTCCTGGGAGGCCATGGGGTGTGGGGTGGCCAGCGCCACCCTATTGGCTTCCCAGGTGGGGGCCTCGGGCGGCGGGACCCCCTCATGGGAGGCCGTGGGGTGTGGGGTGGCCAGCGCCACCCCATCCACTTCCCAGGCGGGGGCCTCGGCAGCGGGACCCGCTGGCCGGTAGCCGAGGCCCCCTCCTGGGAGGCCGTGGGGTGTGGGGTAGCCACCACCACCCCATCCGCTTCCCAGGCGGGGGCTTTGGGGGAGCCGGCCGGAGGCCCCTTCCTGGGAGGCCATGGGGTGGCCAGCACCACCCTATCGCTTCCCAGGCTGATGGCCCGGAGGGTCAGTGGAAGCTGTGGCCAGCCTGGAAACTGCCCTTAGACCTTCATCCAGGCTTGCCACACCTCCTGGTGTAAGAGTCTCCACTGGGGAGCTTGACCAGCCTGCAAACAGACATTGGCCCCTCACCCAGGCTGGCCAGGCACATCAGCAGATGGACATCCCCGGAGGGGTCCCAATATGTGAGAGGGCACAGGCCAAGCTGAGGGACCCCTCCCCCTCCCATCCAGTGCACAAATTTTTGTGCACTGGGCCCCTAGTCCTATATAATAAAGGGGAACATGCAAATTGACCCTAACAGCAGAATGACTGGTCACTATGACACATACTGACCACCAGGAGGCAGACACTTAATGCAGGAGCTGCCCCCTGGTAGTCAGTGTGATCCCAAAGGTAGAGCTCTGCTCAGCCACAAGCCAGGCTGATGGCTGCCAGCACAGCGGTGGTGGTGGGAGCCTCTCCTGCCTTCTCAGCAGCACTAAGGATGTCCAATTGCAGCTTAGGCCTACTCCCTGCTGGCAAGTGGACATCCCCTGAGGGCTTCCGGGTTGCCAGAGGGATGTCTGACTGCCAGTTTAGGCCCGATCCCCTGTGGAGTGGACATCCCCTAAGGGGTACCAGACTGTGAGAGGGCACAAGTGGGCTGAGGGATCCCCCGAGTACACAAATTTTTGTGCACCAGGCCTCTAGTCCTAGATAATAAAAGGCTAATATGCAAATCAACCAAATGGTGGACCAACCAGTCGCTATGACACACACTGACCACCAGGGGGCAGATGCTCAATGCAGGAGCTGCCCACTGGTGGTAATTGTGCTCCCACAGGGGGAATGTCATTCAACCAGAAGCTGAGCTAAGGATTTCCAACTGATGACTTAGGCCTGCTCCTTGGGAAGCGGGCCTAAGCTGTCAGTGGGATATCCCCCAAGGGCTCTCAGACTTTGAGAGGGAGCAGGCCTGGCTGAGGGACTCCCGAGTTCACGAATTTCATGCACTGGGCCTCTAGTATAGTTAATAAGTGCTAAACCAGGATTTGCACCCAGGTAGCTGACCTTCACAATCTATGCTGTCTCACTACTATCTGAGGAAGAAATATGATGAGAAATCCATTTCATCAGCAAAAACTATCAGCTCTATTTTCAAAGTACTTCCAACATCTGATCACCTCTCACCACCTCTGCTCCTCTCTCACCATGCTCAAAGTCATGATCACTTCTTGTCTGGATTATGGCCCTTATCTCTGGTCTTCCAGTTTCCTCCTTTGTTCCTTTCCAGAAGGTATAAAGCCATATCATTCCTATAAACCTTCCAGTGGCTCTCATATCACTAGGAGTAGAATCCAGAGCCCATTCTGTGCTTTGAAGGCTCTACATGATCCAGCCCTCCACTCTCTGATTTCATCTACTTTTCTTGCCCTCTCTCTGCTGTACCCACACAGGCCTCATCACTCTTCTGGACTCCAAGTACACTTAGAGCTTAGGGGTTTTGTGCCATCTTTCTGTTTGGGATATTCTTACTCCAGGTAGCCTCATGGCTTATTCCCTCATTCTGTTCAGATCTCACTTCATTAGAGAAGCCTTCCTTGACCATCCTATCTCAGTATAGTGTGGGAACATTCAAGCACAAAGAATGGCATATACAAAGTACCTGGGAAGGGAGGAAGTTTGCTTAATCCCTTCCCCCGCCAAGTAATTGAAATGAAGGCCAAGGAACCAGAGCAACACATGGTGGGGGAGGCTGTCACAGGGTGAGGTTTGAGGGTGGAGAGGAGCCCAATCTCTCAAGACTTTATAAACCACTAGAGGTCCAGTGCACAAAAGTTTGTGCACTCGGGGGAGTCCCTCAGCCCGCCTGTGTCCTCTCACAGTCTGGTACCCCTCAGGGCATGTCTACCTGCTGACTTAGGCCTACTCCCCGGGGGATTGGGCCTTACCTGGCAGTCAGACATCCCTCTGAGAGCCACGGAGCCCTCGGGGGATGTCCACTTGCCAGTGGGGAGCAAGCCTAAGCTGCAGTCAGATATACTTAGCTCTACTGAGGAGGTAGGAGAGTCTCCCACCACTACTGCTGTGTTAGCAGCTATCAGCCTGGCTTGTGGCTGAGCAGAGCTCCCCCTTTGGGAGCACACTGACCACCAGCGGGCAGCTCCTGCATTGAGCATCTGGCCCCTGTTGGTCATTGTGTGTCATAGTAACCAGTCATTCCCAGTCGTTCTGCTGTTAGGGTCAATTTACATATTACCCTTTTATTATATAGGATAGAGGCCTAGTGCATGGGTGGGGCCAGCTGGTTTGCCCTGAAAGGTGTCCCAGATCTGAGTGGGGGTCCCGCTGGGGTGCCTGGCCAGCCTGGGTGAGGGGCTGATGGCTGTTTGCAGGCTGGCCATGGCCCCCAGTGACCCAAGCTCCCAGTGAGGCTGGCTGGAAGCAGGTATCTGGGATTTATTTATCTTCTATAATTGAAACTTTGTTGCCTTGAGCTGAGGCCATAGTCAGCCAGGGCAGGCGGGAAGCTTGGCTTCCTCCATCACCGGAGCAACAAGCCTCCTGCTTGTTCCAACTCTGTAGCTGCCATCATGGTTAGGTTAATTTGCATATAGTCTCTCTGCTTGGCTGGTGGGCATGGCTTGGTGGGCATGGCTTGGGGTGTAGCAGAGTGACACCAATTTGCATGTTTCTCTCTTATTAGATTAGAAGTTAAGGACTCGCTCTGGGGTCATGGAAGGCTTCCTCGAGGAAGAGTGGTAGTGTTAGATGAACAAGTAGAGTTCAGCACTCTGCAGGTGGAAGGCACTGTGCTAGGAACGGAACAGAGGCAAAACAGCATGGAATATGCTAGGATGTAGAAGTAGAGAATATTGGTGGCAGAAATGAGAACATACCAATCTTGCCCTCAAGGGCAGAAATGGGCAAGAATAAGAGAGCAGAAGGTGTGAATAGTTACCATACATTCTACATTTCAGTCAAACTATGCCATCTGCTATTCCTCAGACACAGGACATGTTTTCCATCGTCTGGGTCTTGCCCTTCCCATTTGCTTTGCATAAGATGCCATCCCCACCCCTCTGACCGTCCTTAACATATGGCACCTTCTCCAAGAAGCCTTTCCCATCAGCTAGATGAGTCATCATCTCCTTTGAGCCTCTTTGGCCTTTGTGCCTCTAACCCGACTCTCTCTGTTCTTCCTTCTGACAGTCCCTTCCCCCCCCCCCCCGGTAAACTACTGTATTTAAATATAAAACAAGTATCCTACATAATAAAAGTGCAATATGCAAATTGACTATCCCTTCGGGATGCCTAAGCCATGCCCACCAGCCAATCAGAGCAACTGTATGCAAATTAACCCAGCCAACATGGAGGCCGGCACTCAGAGAGCTGAGTAAACAGGCAGTTTCCGTTGCAGCAGGAGTGAAACTGTTTGCTGCCGCCTGGGCATCTCTCCACTCCAGGGAACAACGTATTTGCAAAATTGTTTTAATCCTAGGAACTGAAGCAAACAGCAGGCTGGCCTGACTTCTAAGGGAAACATTGTTTCATTATAGAAGCCAGAGCTGAAGCAGAGAGGAGGTTTCGTTAACTGCCTAGGCCCCGGCTTAAAGGAACAGTGTGTCAATTATAGAAGACAAAAAAAACCCAGAAACCTGCTTCCAGCCAGCCTTGCTGGGACATTGGGTCAGTGGGAGCTGTGGGCAGCCTGAAAGTCTGAAAATAGCCATCAGCCCCTCACCCAGGCTGGCCAGGTACCCCAGTAGGGACCCAAAACCTGAAGGGACTGTGGGCAGCCTGAAAACGGCCCTCAGCCCATCACTCAGGCTGGCAACACCCCAATGGGGTGAGGATTCACACTGGGGGGCTTGGCCAGCCTACAAACAGCCATCAGCCCCTCACCCAGGCTGACCAGGCACACTAGCAGGTGGACATCCTCAGAGGGGTCCCAGACTGCGAGAGGGCACAGGTCGGGCTGATGGACCTCCCGAGTGCACAAATTTTTGTACACTGGGCCCCTAGTATATATAAAAAAAACCTAGGTATATCTTCCTTGGTCTGACTCCCTCAGGCAAAGTCGTGACATGTCTCTTAAGTGTCAGTGCCATGTCCAGTCAATAAATGATAGCTATAACAATATTTATTTTATCATTCTCCAAATCTCTCCATAAGGAAGGTATTATCTACATTCAATAGTTGAAGAAACAGAGACTCAGAGGTATGGAGTAATTTACCCTGGGTTATGGAATCTGAACTTAAACAAAGAACCTCATGTTCCAGAGCCTCATGCTGCTTCAACAAACATTGGAGACTGAAGCTTAAATAATTGAAACATACCAGCCACCTAATTCATCTCAGTCACTTTAGTTCTCTCTATAAAACTATTTCCATAGCTGGAAAGCAATATGAGTGGGCTTGGCTAGCCAAGAGCCCCATTGTATTGTGAGTCACAGGATGCATGCCATGCTTGTAGTATTATAATGGTGCCCTGCTGGTACTCTGTCTGAGTCCTGCCAAGTTCTGGAGATGCCCTGAATTGCATACAAGAGCAGTTAAATAAAGTTCATTAGGATACCCAGTGACAGGAAGTCTCAGTCATTGCTTGTGGACATGAATAGGTGAGGTTTTTTTGGAAAGCAGTTTTAAAAGTATGGCTCAAGAGCCTTAAAAATGGTTTGCATCCTTTGACCTAAAGATCACACTGAGAGGTGTTCATCCTATGGCAATAACTCAAAAAGCTTTCACTACACAGACTACTAGTACTAATAAAGAGTTGAAAACACCTCAGACATCAAAGTGGAATAATTATGTTAACTTAGGGTATCTCCTACTCTCTCTGACCCCGGCTGATAGAATATTATGTAGCCACGTAAGTGATCATTGTGTAGACTGATTTTAAATGGAAAAAAACATTTTTATATAGCCCCCCAGTAGACAGAATAGGATATAGAATTGTTTACATAGCATTATCACACCCTAACTTAGTACTTGGCACACTGTAGGCATGAAGTAAATATTTGTTGAATGAATGAATGATCTTCTGGCGTGAATCTTACTATATAGAGAAAAGGAAATATATCAAAAGTTAATCATGGTTGCCTTTATTGTGATGGGACTAAAAGTGATTTTTATTCTGTGATTTCTACTCTAAATTTTGTTACCATATTTTCTATAGTGATTACATAGGCCTATTGGAAAAATAACTTCACTAAATTTTGTATTAGAATCAAAGAAGAAAGGTTTAGATTGGGTACTTGCTGTGGGCCAGGCACTCTGCTAAGGACTTTACTTAGGTAATGTTGCTAACTTTCCCAAAATTCTTTAGAGTAAATATTATTCTCCCCATTGTATAGATGAGAACACTGAGGCTTACAGAGGTTAAGTTACTTACTCATGTTCATGTAAGTAGCTGAGCCAGGACTAAAATCTAGGTCTGACTCCAACTTCTGTTGTCTTCATAATTATTATTCTCTGTCAGCTTGATTTCTAGATGACATTTTTTTTTCAGAGCTTTTTTGCCATTTGTATTAAACAGGGTCTATAGCAAAGTTGAGGTTATAACGGCTTGTCTTTAAATTAAAAGTATAGCATTTCTAGTGTGGGTAAGGCCTTTGATACATTCGTGTTCTAATTGATTTCAGAATTTGGTGATGTAACCACTTCTCTGGCAGCAAACCCAGATGCCACCACGATAAACATTGAGGGTCCTGGTGATACTCCCAAGAGACCAGGACTCCAAAGAGGCACTGGGAGAGAAGAGGATGATGAATTACTGGGAAATGATGACTCTGACAAAACTGAGGTTCGTACTTGTCCTTGAAATTGTTTTTTATTTTTGAAAAAACGTGTTCATGCATTTATTTACTATCGCCTGTGTGCCAGGTAGAGTGCCAGGCAGTAGCAACACAAAGTGGCATCACACGTGGTCCTTGCTTTGGGGGGATGAACAGATAGGCAAACAGACCATTGTCATCCCTGGGAAGCACACTGGATGGGGGAGACCGGTCATTGTCACTGGTAGAAAAATGTGCCTGAAGGCTGGTCGACCTTAATTGCTCTGAATAATCGGAGCTATTCACTCATCCTTTAGATGGAGACATTGATAGTTAAAGCAGCCCTCCACTTCTGTTACTGATATGTAAATTCTTCTTGCCTCTTTGTTGTTGGAATTTCCTGCCCTAAGGATAAGGATATGGTTGTTTTCCCCATTGCCTTAATAAAAGCTTTGAGCAAAGGCCAGAGGAGTGGGCAATCTTACCCACTAGAGGAAAGATGCCACGCCTGGTCCCCATTATTCCAAATTGATTCTCTTCTAGTCTCTCTCTTCATTTTGTGTGCAGCCTCCTCTAGAACTCAAACCCTGAACAGGAACCCTGAACCACGCTGGACGTATAAGGAGCTCCCACAGGGGAGCACCAGGGTTGTGAGAGCAGAGAGAAAGGGGTTACATAGGGTTCCTCGAGATGGTGACACTTAACTGAGTCTTGATGAAAGAGCAGGTGGTAGCCAGTGGAAGAAGGCAAGGAAGGGTGATAATAGTTCAAACAGTACATTTCTCATTCTCCCATTTCTACATACATTGGGAACAAAATATAGATGAAAACAGAAGATGAGGTGTTGTACCCAGATGTTGTGATCCCCAAAGACTACGAGCGAGCCCCAAAACCACTGTAAAAACATGAGGGCCTTTATTATTCAAGTTAACTTGAACTTCCCACGCTCACCCACCGGCCACCGACACAGCCACGCAGCAGGGCAGGAAGTGCGGGTTTCAGGCAAAACAAAGGATTTATAGGGCCGGAAGTAGTGGGTGGGATAACGTGTGGGGCCCCTGTTGATTGGTCGAGGGAAGGTCCTGGGCCGGGCATTTCCTCTGCCTCCCTATTGGCAGGTCTGCACTCTCGCACCGCCCTTACAGAGGCAATACAGATAGGCAAGGACTCAACCCAGTGAATATGAATATTCTGAAAACTATCTGGAGCTACTAAAAGATTTTAAACAATATGACCAAATATGTTTAAAGATATTTAAGATATGGCAGCTGTGTGGAATATAAATTGGAGGGAGATGGACTGGATGGAGGCTAGCTGACCAGGTAGGAGACTGTGGAAGTGGTCTAGGTTAGAAGTGATGAAGCCTGAACTAGAGTTGGGCATACATGTTTAGGAGGTGGGCTCAGTAGGACCTGGTGGCAAAAGGATAAGAGCATGAGAGGGAGTTTTCTAGGGAGACGTGTAGGTTTTTGCACCTGGTTGCATGGTGACGGTCGGGTGGCTTTTTTTTTTTTTTTTTTTTTTTTTTATCACAAAGATTTATTTCCATGTGCACCATTGTGTTCCAGGAAAATCCTATTTCTAGTAATATTTTGTAAATGGAATCATGACTGTAGTGCACTAGTGGAGCACCCAATTTATAGCAGTGGGTTCCATCCAGGCTTATTAAAATAGTGGAGCTCTTAGGTGTCAGGTGCTCTTTGTGAAAATCCATGAAATACCAAAATTATTACCAATGTGTATGCTAAATCAAATACCCTTATATACTAGATATTGTGAAAAGAGCTCAGATTTAGGACCCTATGTTGGAATCCTGTGCTCCTCCCTTCTATCCGGGAGTTAGTATATTTTAAGTGCTTATTAAAGTGGTTGGCACCCTCAGGAGACAGGAGTGATTCATTATTGGTGATTAATTATTAGTAAGTAATAGGGTTCTCCAGAGAAATAGAACCAATAGGATGTGCATACATAGAAACTGAAATTTATTTTAGAGAATTGGTCCACATGATTGTAGATGTTTGGCAAGTCCAAAATCCCATGGAGGAGGCTAATAAGCTGGAGACTTGGGAAAAAGTTGGAGTTCAAGTCCAAAGGCATCTGCTATAGAACCTGGCAGAGCCAGTGTTGCCAGTGAAGTCTGAAAGCAGTCTACTGGAGAAGTCCCTCTTGCTCAGCAGGTCGGCCTTACATTCTGTTCAGGCCTTCGCCTGGTTGGCTGAGGTCCACCCACATTTTGGAGGGCAATCTGCTTTACTCAAAAAGTTCATTGATTTAAATGTAAATCTCATTCAAAAACACCCTCTTAGAAACATCCAGAATAATGTTTGACCAAATATCTGCACACTGTGCCCCAGACAAATTGGTGTGTGTGTGTGTGTGTGTGTGTGTGTGTGTGTGTAATTAAATCATCACATTGAGCAACAGCAGGATTCAAAAGCTTATGAAATGTATAGGGGGAAATCTTAAAAACATTCTGCCCATCATTTTAATGTTATCTGTGTGTTGGGAAAAGGTTACCAATATTCTGACAATTAATTGGCCTAGAGTATGGAATGTGAGTCTTTGGTGTTCATTATCTTGTAATATTAGGGTTGGAAAGGACCTCAATTTCCTCTATTTCAGTTTCCTTTCCAAGATATTAATGCTGCTTGAGGTATGTCAGAAAGACAACCAGGAATACCTCCAGAAACAGGCTGTGCATCACCATGGGAAGCAGCCACTGCCACTGTTGGGCAACGTGAATTGTGAATAGTTTTCCCTTTACCTGCCAACCACTTTAATAAGCACTTAAATGGACAAAAATATTTGCCGAGGGTACCTACCCTTGCCCTTCAAAGTTCCTCTGAGTCTATTTCCCCCCTTGCTGTATGAGTCCTCTTCAGATAATGGACGACCAGTCCCAATTCCTGTCCTTCGGCCTGCATTCTGCAGTCAGGTAGTTGTACTGTTGGGACAGGTGTGGCCCTCCATGGGAGACTCATCTATCCTGGGGTTTTGTTTCTTTCGTAGAGGAGTCTATTTTAAGTTTCTAGTACTTCAGAGTGAATTAGTATCTCAGATTTTTGAGAATTCAGGTGAAGACAGTAATAAAAATCTTGAGTGGGTAAGGGAAGAAAAATATTTGCACTGACTGCCTTCTATGTGTGTATGTGTGTATATATGTGCATATGCATATATAAGTCATTGTACATAACGCATAGTATATTATGTATAATTAATCTAATCCTCCCTATAATCCTGTGAGGATTCATGTAATCAATACGACCTACATATAATCTCCCTCTGAGGTAGATCTCGTTAGCACTGCTTTGTAGTTAACGGATCTGAGGCTGAGAGGAGTCTAGTGGTTTGATGATGCTGCTCTTAGCGGAGGGACCAGCCTTTTGGTGTGACTTCAGAGCCATGCTTGTTTCTCACAGGCCGAGCATCCGGTGTGGCTGCTGCAAACCTGGCGGATGCAGAAGAGCTTGGTCTTTTCTGCATCCTGATTTTACATATGATCAGCCCTCTCTGTGGGTGTGGACCCAGAACAAGGAAATCACTTGTGTTCATTCTGTTTAATTTACTTCTGACAGTTACTTGCTGGACAGAAGAAAAGCTCCCCTTTCTGGACATTTGAATACTATCAAACATTTTTCGATGTGGACACTTACCAGGTGTGTAAAGCAGTTTTACCTTTCCTTTCACAAGTACTGGAGACTTGTTTCTTCTCTAGTTAAGCAATGAAATGTGAAAGCTTTTGTATACTGGATAGGATCTTACAAAAGTAAAAAGATTACTAGTATTTGAAAACACTGCTATCATAAAAGCTCAAATGAGTTTCAATTTTACAGTAGTCAATTTATTAATCTTAAAAAATCTTCAGTAGACTTACTACCCATGTTGTTTTCCAGGTCTTTGACAGAATAAAAGGGTCTCTTTTGCCAATACCAGGGAAAAACTTTGTGAGGTTATATATTCGCAGCAATCCAGATCTCTACGGTATGTGTAGTGCCGTTTTGATTCTTTACCATGTGCCCGTTGAACTCAGGTGAGTGTGCGGGTTACCTGGAAGTTGGAGAAGTGCACTGTTGGTGGGGCATGCAACATTCTATTTGACTTTTCTGAGCATCAGTAGCATACCTTGGAAAGAATTTTGGAAAAAGGGCAATTATCTGTTACATTAATGCCATGATTATAAGTAAGAGTGTGCCCTTTGAAAGTCCTAAGATGACAGACATTACAAACTTGAGACAAATTAAGTTACTTTGTCTAAGGGGAGATGCTGATTTTAACTCTGGAGGAGTTGGTTTGGGGTAGAGAAGTACTCTCACATGTTTTTTGAGTCCCAGCTCTGCCTTCAGACAGGCTGCTCCCTTTGGGACGCAGGCAGCACTGATGGTGTGTAAGAGGGATGGGCCAAGAGGTGACTGTCATCCTGTGTCCCTGCTATCTGAGAAAAGGCAGAGGCTCACACAGTACTCGGAGGGAAAGGGCTCCCACGCCAGTGGGTTTCTGCCCTACCTTCCTCTCTGAAATCAATAAAAATAAATAAATAAAATGAAATAAAAAAGTAGAACTGGAACCTAGTTCAGTGTTATTTATGTAAAGCCCAGATTTATTCTATGAGGCTGGAAGTTTTAAGATATAGAACCTTTTCATCAAATAGCACAGATGTCCACTATTTTTTCAAATATGTCTTTATTGATTTTAGAGAGAGAGGAAGGGAGGATAGAAAGATGGAAACATTGTTGAGAAACAGCAATCAGCTGTCTCTTGCTTGCCTCCTACTAGGGATCAAGCCTGCAACTTGGGCATGTACCCTGACTGGTAATTGAACCAGTGACCTCTTGGTTCATAGGTCAACTCAACCAGTAGCTACACCGGCTGGGCAGATGTCTGATATTTAAAACCAGTAAAAGAATAACTGCTCTGGAGGTTGAGGAGAGGCCCCCTTCTGGTCAGCTCCCACTCTCTAGGATGGTCCCAAAAGCTCCATCCAGAGACCCATGGAATTCCTGGAGCTCCAGTGAGCAGGGTATGGAAACCATTGCCTTGGCCATGCCCCTCATCCAACAGTTGCCAAGTGTGGTTTCTTTTTAGCTCTCTCATTCGTTCTTTTAGCTTGAGAGGCAGGCTCTGGGCCTGAGTAATCCATATGATCAGTGCAGGGGGCTTGGCACAGAGTAAGGACTCAATTTGTGAGCACTTTATTTTGTGCTAGAGGCTGAGGATTCAAAGGTAAAGTCTTAGCCTCCACCCCCAAGGGGGAAGAAGAGAGAAGGAATGTTTGCTGAGCACCCTACAAATGCCAAGCATGGAGCTAAGTCTACTTTATATTGTTTATTTCCCACACTCCAAGGCAGTCTTATCGAAAGAGAAAAACTGAGATGTGTTTTATCATTCTTTGTGCTTTTCTGTATGTTAGGAATATTTCATAATATAAAAATACATACTACAAACTAAATCAAGGCTCCCCCCACCCTTACCCCAAATAAGAGTAGGAATTTGGCAGGAAGGAGGAAGATAGAAGGTAGTAGGAAGCAGTGTACAGGCCTGGGATGTACAGGCGGTGTGTCTCTGGAGTCCAAGCTTCCTTGTGTCTGCTGTGCATTGTTGTGTCCCTAGCACTTAACCCAGGGCTTAGAGGCTGACGGAACATGTTGTTCTCTGCTTTCTAGTTGTGGGAACTATAATAATTGTGTCCACTTGTGGTCATATGCTTGGATGGTCTCCACTCCTCAACAGCACATGGTCAGTTTTGTTCATTTTTTTACAAAGCTTTTGGGAATTTTTTTTTTTGATCCTCACATGAGAATATTTTTTTATTGCTTTTCAGAGAGAGTAGAAGGAAGGGGGGAGAGAAGGAGGAAGAGAGAGAAAGAGAGAGAGAAACATCAATGTTAGAGAGATACATCGACTGGTTGCCTCCCACATGAACCCACAACACAAGTATGTGTCCTTGACTGGGATGGAACCCATGATCCTTCAGTGCATGGGCCAATGCTCTAACCATGGAGCAACACCAGCCAGGGTGGGAATTTTTTAATTGTTGATTGTAGGGTTTTCTTAAAAAACCCGTTTTGGTCTTCCGGTCCCTGGCGCTTCGGGAGCCACGGGCTTCGGTGCAGAGATGGCCAAGTCCAAGAACCACACCACGCACAACCAGTCACGAAAATGGCACAGAAACGGCATCAAGAAACCCCAGTCACAAAGATACGAATCTCTTAAGGGTGTAGACCCCAAATTCCTAAGGAACATGCGCTTTGCCAAGAAGCACAACAAGAAGGGCCTGAAGAAGATGCAGGCCAACAACACCAAGGCCATGAGCGCACGTGCCAAGGCCATCAAGGCCCTGGTCAAGCCCAAGCAGCCCAGGCCCAACATCCCAAAGGGCTGCAGCCGCAAACTCAGTGGACTTGCCTACATCGCTCACCCCAAGCTCAGGAAGCGCGCTCGGGCCCGCATCGCAAAGGGGCTCAGGCCCTGCCGGCCAAAGGCCAAGGCAGAAACCAAGCCCCAGGCTGCGGGTGTGGCTGCAGCTCAGGCTCCCAAAGGGGCTCAGGCTTCTGCTCCCAAAGGGGCTCAGGCTCCCGCTCTCAAAGGTGCCCAGCCCCCCACGAAGGCTCCACAGTAGAGGCCTCTGTCTGCCAACATGAGGACAGAAGGACTGGTGGGCCCCCTGGGCTGCTGTCTGCATGGCGCTGGTGTCCTCCTGTGCTGTTTGTACAAATAAACCTGCAGCAGGAAAAAAAAAACAAAAAAAAAACCCGTTTTGTTTGTTTGTTGCACCTTAAGGTGGTAGGCTCTCAGAATAATACTGTGAATAAGATTTAGTCCATGGCTGCAGCAGAGTCTTTTTGGAGCACCTAGTCGAGTGTTGGTGCTCCCTTTCCCACCTTCAGGATTCAGGGTGGCTTTGAAAAGTGCTAATCCATTTCTGTTAGTCATCTCCCCTACACAATATTCTCTTAATTTTATGATTTGTCAAGGTGACTGCAGTTATCCCAAAAGGTGTTGTAAAATAGTAGTGAAATTGAAATTGATAAAACATACTAAAATCTCTCGATATAAAATTATATTCTGATAGTACTTTTCCTAAATGGTGAGAAACAAAGATGGTGTTCATGAAATCAAGGAAAATGATGAATGGGGTCTGCAAAGCATGATGCACCATTCATCTAGTGGAATGTTTTACACTCACTGAAAAAGAATAAAACTTATTTTTATGAGTAGCTACAATAGAATCTCCAGGATATATTAAGGTGAAATAAATAGGTATGTTACCATTTGTATAAAATGCATGCACATGTGCCCACACACACAAACGCACATGCGCACTTTTGCTTATATGTGTATAGAAATCTCTGGCAGGATTTACCAGAAACTGATTACAATAGTGAGATTTGGGAGAGGAAATGGAAAGCTAGAGAACAGAGAGGAAAAGTTTGTTTTCTCTATATCCCCTTTTGTACCCTTTGGACACTGAATTATGTGTGTTTATTACTTTTTTTATTAAAAAAAAACAAAAATAAAGGCTTAAACACACAAAAATACACACATAGTGAACGGGTAGATTGCATTAACTCTTCCCTAAAGCATTCTGCTTGCCCTACTCTTCCATTTAGACCACAGAAGGACCTGTCTAGTTGAAGTTATTTTTTTTCTGGCACTCACATTTAGTACTTAGACAAGGGAAGTACTTGCTTCCTCTATCCTGATGGTGAAGGTTTAACAGGTTTGGTGATCCCCCAATAAAAGGAGCTATAAACAAAACAAATCAGTGTGTTTATTCACCTAATTATGGAGGTGTTTGAATTTTTTTAATTAAATATATTTTATTGATTTTTTACAGAGAGGAAAGGAGAGTTAAAAATATAAATCAGCTGCCTTCTGTACACCCCCCACTGGGGTTGTGCCCACAACCAAGGTACATGCCCTTGACCAGAATCGAACCTGGGACCCTTCACTGAATCAAATCAGCTAGGGCGGTGTTTTGGCTTTTGCATTCCAATCTCCCCTCCCTTTAAGACAGCTAATTACTGAGTTCTGTATTCGACCTTTTAAAAAAGAAAATCCCCACTAAACAGTTATAGTAATGCATCTAAAAAGTCATTGTCCCTTGCTTACACGAATAGGGCAAGAGAGATGAGAAAACACACTTAAAAAATCTAAAGGCTGGTGCTTTATTTTCTTGTCTCTGAATTTTGTGGTTTCCTTTGCAGGTCCCTTTTGGATATGCGCCACATTGGTCTTTGCCATAGCAATTAGTGGGAATCTTTCCAACTTTTTAATCCATCTGGGAGAGAAGACATACCATTATGTACCCGAATTCCGAAAAGGTTGGTGAGTAGCTTGACTCATTTGGAATGCTGTCAGTTTGTAACCACAAGTGCCTTTACCCGTTGACCTCTTGGGCCCCTGTCTCTAGGTGCTGCATCCCCTGCTTTCTGTATTTCAGGGTTCAAACATACCCAGTGTCTCAGCATTTACCATCCATTTGTATAAATACAAGCAAATTGTGATAAAATATACTTAATCTAAAATTAGCCTTATTAACCATTTTCAAGTATACAATTCAGTGTACTATCACAATATTGTAATTTCATATAATCTGCAAAACTAAGGGAATGGCCAATAGAAACTGGAATTTATTTAAAGAAAAATGAACAAAATAAGCAAAAAGCATTGTGCCTGAAAGTTTCCATTGTAGCATTATCTGTGTTATCCAAATGTTGGAAACAATAGGGATGTCGTTATTTAAGTCACGATGACTCAACTAGCTAGGTCTGTAGCCACTAATTATGAAACTCTAGAGAAGGGTGGGGAATCTTTTTTCTGCCAAAGGCCATTTGGATATTTATAACATTATTCGAGGGCCATACAAAATTACCAACTTAAAAATTAACCTGCTATATTTAGTCAAACATTTAAGTAGCTCACCCTTAATGCCTTGGCTAGGCCAGACCTAATGATTCTGTAGGCGGGCCAGACATTTCCCACCCCTGCTCTAGAGCGAGGTGAAAGACTGGTCATCAAAACTTATGCTTGTGCTGTCAGCAGCTTTGTTAAAGAGAAGTCTGCAAACGATCAGGGCCCAGAAGAGGAAATGCAGGAATGACTGATGGGCTGTGCATCACATTCCCATTCTAAACTTCCTTTCTTGTGTAGCATTGGCTAATTAAAAACAAAAACAAGCCCTGACCGGTTTGGCTCAGTGGATAGAGCGTCGGCCTGCGGACTGAAGGGTCCCAGGTTCGATTCCGGTCAAGGGCATGTACCTTGGTTGCGGGCACATCCCCAGGGGGGAGTGTGCAGGAGGCAGCTGATCAGTGTTTCTCTCTCATCAATGTTTCTAACTCTCTATCCCTCACCCTTCCTCTCTGTTAAAAACCAATAAAACATATTAAAAAAAAACAAAAACAAAAAACAACGATTAGGGACTTGCAGGTGAGAGCCACTTCAAAATGAGAAAGTTTGGCTCTGTAGGAGATGGACCTATGCCACATTCTCAGTTTTCTCCTTCCCTCCCCGCCTGCCTGCTCTCCTGATGAGAATCTGTACCTCCTGTATAAAAGCATGGTTTCTGGAACCAAGTCACTGGCTTCAAGTTCCAGCCCCACCGCTCATTAATTTCTACCTTGTCGGAAAGGTTATTTCATCTCCCTGGACCTCAGATTCCTTATCAGTGAAATGGAAATATTAATCCCTATATTATAGGGCTATTGTATGAATAGAGTTGATATATGTAAAGCAATATGTGTGTGTGTATATATGTATGTATATATGAAGACATATATACACACACACATATGGATATGTGTTTATAGAGGTATGCATTTACCTGTCTATGTGTGCCTCTGTGTAGCCTTCCTTCTTTCTTTCCCTCTACCCACCTTGCCCATGTTCCCTTCTCTTTCCTTCTTCATTGTGGAGTCGGACCTGGATTCAGTCCCAGTTCCATTTGTCAAATGACCTTGCTTAGAGTTTAACTCCATAAATGTTATCAATGAGCTATAGACCTTGCCTTCAGGTAGCTTCGATGGTTAAGCAAAGAGAGACTGGTAAATGCATATTGCTGTAAATAGTATGTGTTAATTTCTACATCTGAGGTAGGTGTAGGTCTATTGACAGAAAATAAGTGAACCACCTGCCTGAGGGTCTGAGAGCTCGGAGGGTCTCCATCTGTTCTTATCCTCTTAGGCTGGCATCCTAGTCTCAAGGAGTCAGGGGATGTAAAATAGGCATTGCCTTATCAATGAACAGTTTTCCATTTTATGTAAAGAGTGTAAGTCACACAACCAAGGTCAGATCCTGCTTCCACCACTTACTATTTGATCGTGACCACTTAGCTTCTCTGATCTTGTTTCCTTGTCTCCAAAATGAAGATATAAAATATATGAAATAATGTGTTTACTTATCTGTTAACAATATAAAGATCTAATTATTGGTTATTATTTATCAATCAGTGTTCTAAATATACCTGTTTGTACTCTTTAATCTTATAAGGTAGTCTGCTATTATTATTCCCACTTTACAGATGAGGAAACTGAGGCAGGATGGTTAAGTAACTTCCACCCAGGTATGTAGCTAGAGTGGCATAGCTAGGATTGGAACCCATGGAGTCTGCATCCAGAGCTTGTGCCCTTGACTGTTATACAGTGTTGCTCTCAATAAAGCACCCAGTGTAATACTTGACACCCAGTGGCTAGCTGTAGCTATAGTAGTAATTCTTTTCCTCTTCTGTTAGTTATAAAAAAAAAAAAAAAAAAAAAAGGCAGTATGTCAGCAAAGTTACATTTAACCTAATCAGTGTGTTTCCAATATGAAAAAGCTTCTCTGGTAACTAACAATGTTTTGGACAATCTTAACCAGTTGGACTGTAATTGCTAGAGGTACCTTTGTTCTTGCCAGGAGCATTGAGTGAATTACCTGCTGATTTTTGTGTAGGAAGGGCTGGTGCCACGGGTTTAGCCTTGTTTTATGATCCTCCACTCCACAAGAGGGAGAACGAATCCTCCAGGGTGTGCTGCTGCCAGAGGAGGAGGGAAGTACAGTAATATAGTGAGTATTGCTGTTCTGAGGAGCTGCTGAATAGCTTTTCCACCACAGAAACAGAATTATTTAAAAAGGAAGCGAAACTGGAGAATACTAGTATGTCAAGCAATTCATCAATGAGCTAGAATTCCCTGTTTCAGAGACAGAAGGAACCCTAAATAGTATGCAGAGCAAGTTAATCTGTACCCAGGGCATGTTAATAAATTTGCTAAAGAAATCAATGTCAGCTCTTGTTATACTAGGAAAGATTATGTGTTCTTCCAAGGGAATAGTTGGCTTTTATTTGATTGAAAGACTCAGTACATTTAAACACCTGTAGTGTGGCCTTCCGAAGTATTTTAGTTGAATAATTCAAGTTTTTAATAACTAATTTAATAATATTAGTTGTTAGTTATTAAACAAATTTAAAAAACCCTATGAGAGACTACTGGTCATCATAGGAAGACAAATGCTAAAGATTGATCAATTTTGCCCAGCCAGTGTGGCTCAGTGGTTCAGCAACCTATAAACCAGTAGGTCATGATTTAATTCCCAGACAGGGCACATGCCTGGGTTACAGGCTCGATCCCCCAGTAGGGGGCAAGTAGGAGGCAGCCATTCAATGATTCTCTCTCTCTCTCTCCCTCTCCCTTTCCCTCTCCCTCTCCCTCACTTACTCCCTCTCCCTCTTTCTGTTGAAATCAGTAAAATATATTTTTTTAAAAGAGTGATCAATTCAGCACATTTATAGAGCACTTATTATGTTTCGGATGCTGTGCCAGGCTCAGGGTCCATGATGACCCCATGACCCAGTGAAATAGATTCAAATGTTGGAAAGTAGGTTCAGTAAGGTACTGGAAGTGTCTGGTAGTACACTGAAGGCTTGTGTCCTGTTATCCTCAGTGTCCATAGCAGCCACAATCATCTATGCCTACGCCTGGCTGGTTCCCTTCGCACTCTGGGGTTTCCTCCTGTGGAGAAACAGCAAAGTTATGAACATTGTTTCCTATTCGTTTTTGGAGATTGTATGTGTCTATGGATATTCACTCTTCATTTATATCCCCACAGCAGTAAGTACCACACTTATTATGAGTGATGTCCTGTTCTTGGTTGAAAATTCAACAGGCTTCTTTATTCCTAGCCTAACACTGATATGCCCCTGAAAAATACCCTGGGAATTGCTTGGAACAGACTGACAGATCTCAGAGGGAAGGGGAGTGGGGTGGGGGTGGGGAAAGATTAAGCAAAGAACATATATGCATAAGATATGGAAATAGATAATAGTGTAGTGAAGGCCTGGGGTGGGGCATGGGCAAAGGGGGGCGGGAAATGGGGGACATCTGTGATACTGTCAACAATAAAAATAAGTTAAAAAAACATACACCACAAACTAACCCTGTGAATTTAGAAGTTCAACATTAACGGGCACTGGGAAGAAAAGTACCTTCATGGATCTAAAGCCCTTCTGTGAAAGCTTTCCCCTCAGTCTGCATGCTGGTGGTGTTTCTGTCCTTAGAAACCAGGAAGGCAGTGGGGGCCAATGCTGATTGGCTCACGGGCCTTTATAAACATACTAGAGGCCCGGTACATGAAATTGGTGCGCTGGTAGGGTCCCTAGGCCTGGCCAGTGATCAGGGCCAATCAGGTTCCTTGCCTCCCCGCCTCTTATTTCCCTTGCTTCCTCAGCGCCCTGCCACCACGACTGGTCACCCGCCATGTTTGCACTGTCCCCTGGTGGTCAGTGCACATAGCGAGTGATTGAACTCTCAGTTTCATGGTCGAACTTCCGAAGGGACACTTTGCATGTTAGCCTTTTATATAGCGTATTTTCCGGCGTATAAGACAACTGGGTGTATAAGACGACCCCCAACTTTTGAGAAGATTTTCCTGGGTTAAAAAGCCCAGACAGAGACCATATGTGGCACAAAAAGGAGCCGACCAGAGACACTTGTGGTCTCCGTCCAGCTCCATTGAAATGAATGGAGTGCAGCTGTTTTTGAGCTCCCCTCACCGTATGCAGCGACTGCAGATTTTCCAGTCTGGCTCAGAAGTTTCAGCACCTGCCCTATAAGACGACACCCGGCGTATAAGACGACCCCTGACTTTTGAGAAGATTTTCCTGGTTTAAAAAGTCGTGTTATACGCCAGAAAATACAGTATATAAACTAGAGGCCCAGTGCATGAAATTTATGCATGGGGTGGGGGGGGATCCCTCAGCCTGACCTGCACCCTCTCTCTCAGGATGCCAGGACCCCTTTGGGGATGTCCAACCCCTGTGGAAGTGGGCCTAAACCAGCACTATCCAGGACTGCTGGCTCCTAACCACTCACCTGCCTGCCTGCCTGATTGCCCCTAACTATTCTGCCTTCCTGCCTGATTACCTCTATCTGCCCTCCCCTGCTGGCCTGGTTGCCCCTAATTTCCCTCCCCTGGTGGCCTGGTCACCCCTAACTGCCTCTACCTCGGCCCCCACCACTGTGGCTTTGTTCAGAAGGATGTCTGAAAGGATGTCTGGTCTAATTAGCATATTATCCTTTTATTAGTATAGACTACAGGCCCAGTGCATGAAATTCGTGCACGGGTGGGGTCCCTAGGCCTGGCCGGCGATCAGGGCTGATCAGGGCCTTCCAGTTGCCAGCCTGGGCCTTCCTTTGTTCTGTGCTGCACCCTGGTGGTCAGCGCATGTCATAGTGAGTGATTGAACTCCTAGTTGAACTCCTGAGGGGACAACTTGCATATTGGACTTTTATATATATAAGTATGCCTCTCTGAAGTGCCTCCCAACCCCCCACCTCTTCTTTCAGATACTGTGGATTATCCCCCAGAAAGCTGTTCGTTGGATTCTAGTCATGATGGCGCTGGGCATCTCAGGCTCTGTCTTGGCAATGACCTTTTGGCCAGCTGTTCGTGAGGATAACCGGCGCGTCGCATTGGCCACAATCGTGGCAATTGTGTTGCTTCACACTCTGCTTTCTGTGGGCTGCTTGGTATGGACTCATTCCTGTGTTTTTATGGTGTGCTTTATTTGTTTGTTTATTTATTAAATAGATGTTCTTAGTATTACATATACTTACTTTTATATTTTTGTTAATATGAGGATATTTTTTCCATTGGTTTTTAGGGAGAGTGGAAGAGAGAGAGAAAGACAGAAAGAAACATTGATGTGAGAGAAACACATCGATTGGTTGCCTCTTGCACGAGCCCTGACCAGGGTCTGGGCTGGGGAGGAGCCTGCAAACAAGGTGTGTGCCCCTGATCCAAATTGAACCCAGGACACTTTGGTCTGCAGGCTGAAGCTCTATCCACTGAGCAAACCGGCTAGGGCTGTGGAGTGCTTTAAATGCAAATACTTAAAGGCCTCAAACTGTTTGACATGGTGGTTTTTTAGAATTAGCCCCATGAAATAAACACTGTGTTACATAGACTTTTCTGGATGGTAAGAATAAAGTCATAGGATTTTTTTATCCTTACCCAAGAATGTGTTTTATTGATTTTAGAGAGGGAGAAAGCAGGGGGAGAGAGAGAGACATGACATCAACATGAAAGAAACATCAGCAGTTGGCTCCCTTACATGCCCTGACCAGTGATCAAACCCACAACATAGGTACGTGCCCTGACTGGGAATCAAACCCACAACATAGGTACGTGCCCTGACTGGGAATCAAACCCACAACTTTTTGGTGCATGGGACGATGCACCAGTCAATTGAGCCACTCAGGCAGGGCAAAGTCATGAGGATTTGATTGTAATCTGCATTTACCTGATTTCTAATGTTTAATCAAGACTTGGTATCAGGCCTGAGGACATAAGGGTGGGTGAGTGTCTATAAATAGGACTGGGAGTTCTGCTTGGGATGCCTTTGCTAGCTTCTGCACATAACTAGAAAGAGTTTTGAAATTTAAAGCTTCATAGATGGAAAGCTTGAGAATGAAGTCCAGTACAGGAAAGGGGAGAGTTACCGTATTTTCCAGCGTATAAGAGGACTGGGCGTATAAGACAACCCCCAACTTTTGAGATTTTCCTGGGTTAAAAAGTCCGGACAGAGACCGGATGTGGCACAAAAAGGAGCAGACAGGCTACACTTGAGGTGTCCGTCCGGCTCCATTGACGACCCCTGAGAAGATTTTCCTGGATTAAAAAGTCATCTTATACACTGGAAAATACGGTATTTTAAAACCGTTTTTGAGGTCATGTGTTTAGGTGTCTTTTTAGGGAGAGTGTGTGCTTTTTGAGTCAGACAGGTCCAGATTGAAGGCCAGCTCTGCCACTCGCTGGCTCTGTGAACTTTGAATCTGTAATGTGGGTATAATGGGTTCTGCCTCAGGGGGATGTTCTGAGGACAAAATGAAATAATATACATATAAGAGCTTTTCCATAAAGTAGATCCCTTTCCTTTGATCCTAAGGAGACGTGGCTTTGTGTCTCTTGTAGACATGTTGCTCAGAAATTGCTGTCCGTGGCCTTAACAAGGCCTGGCGCAGGGTTTGAAAAACCTCAAGTCCAAGAATGTTAATAAGGTCACTGATGAAGGAAAGAACATGCCTGCGGGCAGTCGTCCGCAGAGCCCACATCCAGACCCTTGGTCGGGTTTTGCAGTTATGAGAGGAAATACTTCTTTGGTACCATTTGATCTTTTCTATTTTTGTGTAGACGACCATGGCCTCACTAAGTGTTTAATAAGATCCCTAAACTCTATCATTGAACAAGCCTCATAAAAAGTGTCAAGTTCTGAAACACAGACGTGGTTTACACGTATTCCACATGTGCCTACGCTTTAAGCCCTCGAGGCGGAGACCGGGTTTGGTTCATGACACAGCCTCCCTGCACTGCAGTCTCTGCTGATCCCCTGAGATGCTGCCATGACCCTCCTGTTTGCTGAGGAAGAATGCGCTTTGCGTGGTAACTGCCTCTCTCCGTAACGCCTTTCCCTGGCATCTTCTGTCTCTTCTGAATTCCCCCCAGTATATACCTGTGGAGAACTCGGTGAAGAGAAAAGGCGTTATTGCCTTGTTTGGTTCTGTAAAGAGTAAAGAGGAGCAGGCAGGCTGGATAATAATAAAGCAGGGAGGAGTGGTTGTGGTTGTATTACTATTATTGTTAACCCATTTCATTTGGTACCTGTGGCCAGAATCTTTTACCTCCTGTGCCTATCACTCCCTTCTGGGGTGAATGACACTGAAGTTAGGAATTACCTGCCCAGGAACTTTTTGAAAGAGAGCATCATACGGAAGTGGAAAGAGCATGGAACTGGGAGCTGCTTAGCACTCGGAACCGGCAAGTCACTTCACTCTTAGAACCTGTTTCTAAATTGGTTAGGGAGGTTCATATTTCCCTGGGCTTCTGTGAGACTCAGTGAAATGGGTGTGATGGGCTCCAGCACTGTGACAGTTTCTTCAGATGTAAAGAAGCTGTTAGAAAGCCCTGTGTCATCAGAACCACCAGGTTCCACTCTGCTGCTTATCGCTCCTGAGTGCCCAGTAAGAGCCGTCCAAGGTCACGCAACTCTAAAGACTGCCCTTTCACCGGTGCCTCTCACTGACTTCCGGTTTCTCCTGAACTTCTCACCCATTATATTCCTGGTTGAGAAGTTGGAGGAAAGAGGCAGGAGAACAGCATTGTTCGGTTGGGTTCTAAGGGATTGGAGGAGCAGGGAAGTAATTGCGGTGAAGGATCCCTTGTTGGAGGGGAGCACAGCTTTCTCTCCTGAGGGAAGGGAGCCATCCATGATCAGGTGTGTAGCCAGGGTGCCCGGGGTTTTATTCTCCACAATGGAGTTTGCTGCCTCTTTTCTCTTCTGGAGGAGGTGAGCAGTGCAAGAGGGCTGAGGCAGGAGTTGAGGGGACGGGTTCTCGTCCTGTCAATCACTCCCTGCTCCGGTTATTTCTCCCCACTGTACCCCCACCTCCTCACTTAGGAAAAGGAGCTGTAGTCAGGATTGAATGATACATGCAACAGGAAAAACAGGACAAGCTGTATAAACGAAGACATCATTGGAAAGGCAGGGAGAGGAACTGTCAGGGGAGCTAGCTGTGCCAAGGGACACTGGCTGAATCAGACAGCTTGGGCTTCTCACTCCCCAGGGGAGCACAGATTAGCGCTGTTGCCTTAGTGCAGTGAAGCGTGTGACAGCCCCATACCTGCTGAGGTCCCCTTGGTGCTGCACCTGTACACGATGTCTAAGTTGGTACTGGCACACACCTGGCAGGGACGCCTAAGGTAGCAGTGGACGGTGAGCCCTTAGCTAGTATGACTATAGATGTACGAGCCTACGTTTGAGGCGATTACTGCCAATAGCAGTGGGTCCTGTGCCCCAGTATTTGTGGAACTAATGAATCATAGAATTACAACTTGCCCTTAGGAATAATTTTTTTCAATCCTTTTGTTTTACAGATAAGAAATTGAGGCCTATATATTTTTAGACACCCCCCCCCCAAAAAAAAGACAGAGGGCTAAGAAGGTGTTTTTATAACAGGGTATTTTCATACCTTTGTAGTATTTGAATTTGTTATAATATGTATTACTTTTAAAATCAGAGGGGAAAAATATAATCCTTTTTCCTTTTAAAAGAGAATTCCTCAACTTAGCCTGTAAAGTTAAATCAAATTATTAAATTGAACAGTACCCAAGATAAATATCTCCATCTTCTTGTTGTTGTTATTAATCCTCACCTGAGGGTATTTTTCCGTTGATTTTTAGAGAGTGTGGAAGGGAGGGGACAGAGAGGGAAACACATCGATTGTTTGCCTCCCTCACGTGCCCTTGACCAGAATCAAACACAGAACCCTTGTCTGTGGGCTGATGCCTTGTCCACTGAGGCAAACAGGCTAGGGCTATCTCCAACTTTTAAACAAAACAAAACTGAGGCCACAGGGTTGGAGTGACTTACCCAAGTCACAGTGCAAGTTACTAGCAGAGTCCAGATTAGCACCTGGGCCTCCTGTCTCATTCCATCTGATGAGGCTCCTCCAGTAGTTGGAAGAACAGCATTGCTCCTGCCTCATGAGGGCTGCATGGCCCAGCACTCCCACCAGGGTGCTGGAGGGCCCAACACTAGCAGCATGGCCCCTGGCTCGTCCTTAAGTTAGGAACTGTTTTCCTGCCTCAGAAAACAGTTACTGGAAGGGGTTCTGGGAGGAAGACTTTTAAAATTAATAGAATTACCCTGGGAATATGATAAGCTAGAGGGAGTCTGCAGTTAGGAACTTTTTGAAATGGGCTATTGTAGAGTTAACTGGGAACCTGTTTGGGAAAGCTCCAGTGTGTCATGTTGGTGCCCCCTTCTGGCCAAGAGAGCCGAGCAGGTGAAATGGTTCTTAACTTGGTGCCTTTTTACCTTTTTACCTTCCTAACGCCCTGACTCCTTGATTTATTAACGAGTCACCTTTCTTTTGAATATCCCGTGTTCAAGGCTAGTGAGATTGGTATTTTCCTGGGCTACAGTTAGGATTCTGAGACCTTGACACAGGTGAGAAGATCCTCCTTAATGTTTTCCCTCTTCCACTTCCTTCTGATTTTTGACAGTTAAATTACAGATGGTGAGTGGAAGCACTTACTAAACCTTTCATTTCGAAGCTGAAGAATTATGAGGCACGGCCTGCCTCGCATTTTCTTTTGAAGGTCTTTACAGAAAGCCACCTGGTTTAGCAGCAGTCTATTGTAGTTCAGTTCATTGCGTATTGATTGTTGACATGGTGTGCCAGCCCTGTGTGAGGGGCTGACGACACAGAGACAAGGATACAGTCTTTGGAGGAGACACTTGAGCTTTGGAGTTAGAAAGAGCCACCTTTGAATCGTGGCTTCACCATATGTACCCGATGGAATGACAGCCCCTCTGAACCTCAGTTTCTTTATCTGTTAAATGAGGGTAATAATAACCTGACAGGGTTCTTATAAAGATTGAGTTATATGTAGTAAATGCTCAATAAATGGTAACGGAATTTTAAAAAGGCACTCACAGTCGAATAAGAGACAGAAGCAGAGATATTGTGTAGTTCAGTGTGATGACCAATATGTTACAGGGAAACAGGGGCCTGGAGTCTTTTATGCTCTGTTTTGTAACTCCCCTGTGGGTCTTCTTTTTCTGCAGGCATACTTTTTTGATGCACCAGAGGTGGACCATCTTCCAACAACTGCAATTATTCCAAACCAAACAGTTGTAGCAGCCAAGTCCAGCTGAAGAGGAAGTAAGAGGTTATATCTTTATCTTCTTGCTGTGTGGTACAGTAAAAAAATGGGCAGGTGCATCAGTTCTGTTAGCATAAAACAGAGAGGGCCAGACCCTTTCATCTTTTTGCACAGTTTAGTGTGGTGTGTGTGTATGTGCATTTCTCTCTTTCTGAAGTTTCCATTTGTGAATCCATGTGATTTGGGAAATGCAAGATCTTAGATTCTTCTAGAAGAAGAGCTCCTGCCTTTTGGTCTCAGCATCTCCTCTACTCCCTACTGCCTTCCCAGCAGCACAATATAGGTTTATTCCATTTGTTTACAGTCCTGGTGGGGTTTTTTTGTTTTGTTTTGTTTTTGTTTCTCTGTGATTTCTCAACATGGGCCCAGACGCATGGGTAGGGTCCCTAGGCCTGGCCTGCGATCAGGGCCAGTGTATGTGTGTGTGTGTGTGGGGGGGGGTTCCTTCCCTGGCTGCCAGCCACCAGCCTGGCCTTGCTTCATTCTTTGTCGCCCTCTGGTGGTCAGCACACGTCATAGCAAGTGATCAAACTCCCAGTCTCCCCTGGAACTCCTGAGGGGCACTTTACATATTAGCCTTTTCTATATAGGGTTCTCCAAAGCTTACAAGTTCTCGTGCGTGGTATGTTCTCTGGGCTTCTGGTGATTCCACTGTCAGTGGTTAGCTTAATGGGTTAGAGTACAGGAAAAACGTCAATTCCTCCATGGCTGTTCTTGCCTCCCTGTTCTGCCTTGTCAGTATTTCAAGGCTTCAGCCATGCTGAACTTCTTGCCATTGCCAGACACATCATGCCTTTGCACAGATGTCTGAAACGTTCCTTCCCTTGCAACCTACCTTGTTATCCCATTACACCTGTGTGTACATCATAGAAGGGGACTTGTTTGAACTGAGTCCTGAATGATCAGAAGCAAGCAGTTACCCATTATTTTGAAAAGAGTAATCAGCTTCCCATGGCTTTTTTGGAAGTGAAGACACAGGCTGTTCATTGGGGCACCCTGATACCGTATCACTGAAAACAAGAAAATCTGAGCCCAGCTGGAGAGGGACAAAGGTAGACAGTATAGCGGTGACAGGTGCTTGGGTCTCCTCCCTGTCAGAATACCAGCCATGAAGCTGGTAAGGCCCTGGTGGGCTCTCTCAGCCTGCTCCTGAGCTGAGATTTCAGTTGCTTTCTTTATTTTGGTTATGAAGGCTCCAGACCAAGAGTCCCAGGTGCTGTGAACCTTCAGAGTCAGAAGCGGTCTGAGAAGAGACTGGCCCTCAGGGCCCGTCTAGGCCTCCCATCCTGATTTATACCCATTTGATATGTCTGGGCTTTCCTCAGATCTGTAAACGTGGGTGTCAGTGCCTCCATTTGGGTGTCAAGTCTCCAAATGAGATAATGATGAACAGTTTCTTTGGAGCCTCCCTGACAGAAGCATTGATCTCTTTGCCAGTGAGAGGGGCTGTCCAGAGCTCCAGCACCGCGGATTTATGAGCCGGCTGTGCCCTCTACTAGCTTTCACTGAGAAAGTATGGCTTCTAATCTCGCAGATAACCTTCCCCATGTAAATCTGTGCATTAGAGGGCGTGTCCTGGAATGGATCACTGGGAGAGCATTAACCCCTTTTCTCCCTGAAACCTCAGATCACAGGGGAACCTCCCATTACTTGTAATCAGGAGGCTACCACTACTCAAGTCATTGAATATCTGGCTTCCTTCCTTTTAAAAAAAATCATATTATCACCAGAGGGCTAGTGCCGTTTCTCTTCTGAGTCCAAACCCTGGTAAAGCCTGGAAGCCACACCTAGGAAGTCTGACTTGGCTTGAGGGATAGACTATCCGAAGGGCCTTATCCAGATTAGGGCTGCCTTCTCAGGGTGGTGACAAGTGGGTCTGTCCAGAGGAGCATGGCCAGCAGATGATTATGCTGCAATGTGAGCAGGGCTTTAACAAGAGAAGAGCTAGGACTTCAGGAGACGCCTGTATCATTAAAACCCTCCTGATCTATACACAGGTTTATATGCAGTTATATTTTCACTCACTCGGGTCAGGAGTGCTTATTTCCTAAGCCAAAGCTGCACACCTTCCTTTTACTAGGTTTATACACATCACTTCTTTTATTCTGAAATCAGCTTTCACTGAATGCTCTAATCCCCTATAACACAGCATCTAAACTGCCTGATTTCCCGTGGCTAACACTATTTCCTACCTGTCTCTTACGTCTCTTACTCTTTCCATACTGTGTCTGCAATGTCCCTGCCCAGAGAATCCATTTTCAGTCCCCGGGCTATTTCTTTCTCAATGTTCTTCTTTGTTCCCTTTCTTTGCCATAAATTGGGAGAACCTGGGGTGGCAAGTAGGTCAACATGATAACTTTTTATTCTTTTGTAAAAACTTAATTTAGTGGAAAATTTTAAACATAGACAGAAGTAGAGAGAATAGTGTATTGACTTTCCATGTACTCATCACCCACTTTCAATGGTTGTCAACTCTTGGCTGATATCTTTTCATCCATACACCTACCTCTTAACCCACATAGTATTTTGAAGCAATGTAAGACATCCTGTTATTTTATCCATAATATTTAAATTCTGTATCTATAATAGATGCTCTTTAAAACATTATTCATAACACTATGGTCACATTTTAAAAAATTATAACGCCTTAATATCAAATATATTCAGTGTTTGAATTTTCATGTTGAAGTTGTTTGATGTAGCTCTTAAATATCTTTAAATTATAGGATCCTACTCCATCTTCCTTTTTTCACTTAGCCATTTATTTGTTGAATTGTTTATCCAATGGTTTCTCACTATCTGGATTTTGCTGATTATATCTACTTACTAGTAGTGTTATCTAACGTGTTGCCCTATCATCTTTTTTCTGCAGATTGGCATTTGTATCTAAAGATTTGATCAGATTCAGGGTTTTGGGTGTGGGAAGAAGGGCAAGACTACTTGACAAGTAAAGTTAAATCCTTCTACCCATAAACTCATAATGCCTAATTATCTCTTTCTTTTTTATATTAGTGGCCATTAATAAGAAATGCCTGGATCCATTAATATATTAGGGGCTTCAAAATGGTGATATTTCAATTCTATCTTTCCTTCTTTGTTTACTAACTGGAATATTTCATTTATAAAACTTCCCTTCACCTACCATTTGGTTTTCCAGTGATACAGTTTACATAAGAAAAGCAATCTGGTGGCGGCAGATGTCTTTGGTGTTGCAATTATCTTTAAACATAGTAGTATGCTTTTCTACAGTCTAGCTCCTTTTTGTATGAGGGAGTCTGTATCTTGAAAGTCACTTTTTTTTTTTTGCTTGTTTGTTTTTCAGTCCTCTTTTAAGTTTCTTGGAATGTGGTTCTTCTGGACACCAAAGCCAGCAGGAAAACTGATGGAATGGCACCAACCCCTAACACCTGAAGCCTAATTACCTATTTAACAAACAAAAATTAAACGTTGTTCAGCACATGTGTCTTTCAGCACTTCTTTTCGCTTGTCTGTGGTCATTGTGACTATGCGCTGATTTGTAATGAAACACAAGGGGATGGGTTAGGCATGCTCAGATGCCTGCCATTCGCTTCTCATGGTCAAGTGATATGCCTCACATTAGATGTGCCTCACATTAGCCCTTAATTCCTGACACGGATCCATCCTAACTTCTGATGTCTTTTCCCTAAATTGTGTGATCCTCTTCTCCCCAAATGCTTGCCATCCTAAAGTGGCCAAACAGTGTGAACTTTGGGATTCATTGGGCTCCTGGAAATTTGTCTTTGATGACCTGATACTGGGCAACTGAACCTAACGCTTGCAAAATAAATACCTCACATAACATCTGTGTCTACACTTGATGACTTTGACCTCAAGTTCTTCCTTGATGTTTGTCTTTAGCATGTTGGAGGCTGCCAAGAATTTGATTTATGTGCTAGCTGCTCAAGTATGGGGGTTAAGTTGAACATCTAAATTTTCCTCCTATAAGTATGGAATAGTGGGTTTAAGGAACATGATCACTTACAGCATATTTTAGACATTTCTTTAAGGGTACTTTGAGTGTCCCTTTAAGGTGGCATGACTTCCTGGCTAGAGTGCATTAAAGGGAGAGACTAGTGACACCTCAGATATTTTTTAATACTTTATATTCAAATGGACACCATCCGGGAGGCTGAGCTTCTGCCAGGTCAGTATTGCCAATTCCCTCCTGCTTTTGTTGTTCTCTTCAGGACAGGAGTTCCCTACGTATTTGTGAGTAGGCTACAAAGACACATTGGCCTTAAAAGTCTGACCAGGCAGATAAAAGAAGATGTACATAAATTGAGTCAGTGGTGAGCTTAAGGTCATCTTGGCAAACCTACGGACAACTACAAACTGAACCAGGTGACAAGATATCACCACAAATCCCAGAATTCAAGTAGGTGGAAACCACTGTCAGCCTGAAGACTTACACAGAGTCAGCATTTTTGTGCAAAGAAGCAGAGGGAAGCAATAGGGCATCTGAGAAACCTAAAAATAAGAGAATCTCAAAATAGCCAGAAAGTACTCCCTGGAAAGTACAGAGGACCAATAGAACAGCAGCTGGTACTGAGGTGGGGAGGGGAAGTTTTATACAATCCAGTTGGCAGCTGATGAGTGCAAGGGGTCCAAAGTAAGGTCTGAAGAAGCTGGAGCAGCCAAGGGCCTGTGACCTCTCAAAACCAGAAAAAATGTCTCTCCAGGACACCAGAGAAAAAAGGCAGGAAACAGAATACAAGTAGTGCAGACAGGGATATCTGGGACAAAGAAAAGGGAGCCCAGATGAGCGTGGGGAAGGGGAGCAGAGCAGGGAGATCTCAGAACATCTGAAGCCATATTTTTGAACACTTCATAAAAGCAGAAAAGAAAGAGCTTTGAATTTAGCAAAGCTATCCTGTCTCACATCCCACCCCCCAAATGTGCAGGAAAACTAATTTCATATAAAAATGAGCAACTGAAAGGATTGCAGCCAAACCTCATAATGAAGTTATAAAACACTGAGAGCCAAGATGGTGTGGCTCAGTGGTTGAGCATCAACCTATGAACCAAAATGTCATGGTTTGATTCCTGGTTGGGGCACATGCCCGGGTTTTGGGCTCAATCCCCATTAGGGGGTGTGCAAGAGGCAGCTGAGCCATGATGTTTCTATCTATATCCCTTTCCCCTCTCTAAAAACCAATAAAAACATTTTAAAAAACAAAACAAGGAGCAGAATAACATTCCTAATGAATGAAAGCACTCCAGACAGACATGTACACAAAACCAGATAAAAACAATAACAATGTATCAAAATGAGCTAAAGTAAATTAAGGAAATAGTATAAGACATGAAAGAAAAGCACAAATCAGAATTAGCAGAAATTTGGTAATAAAACTCAGGAAAGATTTTTTTTTAAAATATATTTCTTTATTGGTTTCAGAGAGGAAGGGAGAAGGAGAAAGAGAGAAACATCAATTATGAGAGAGAATCACTGATTGTCTGCCTCCTGCACTCCCCCAACTAGGGATAGAGCCCGCAATGCAGGCATGTGCCCTTGGCTGGAATCGAACCCAGGACCCCTCAGTCCGCAGGCCAATGCTCTATCCACTGAGCCAAACCGGCCAAGGCAGGAAAGATTTTTAAAGAAAAGAAAACTTATTTCACAAATGAAGACTGAAATAAGTAATAAGGTTATTGCACAACAGATAATGGAATTATCTTAAGGGAATAAAAAATGAAAAGTAGGAAAAAAATTAATTGCAAAATGAATAAAGAGAAAATGACAATATAGAAGATAGGCAAAAAGTTCCAAAGGTATATTGTACATGACCTTCAAGGGAAAAAAGAATAAATTAAAAAATACTATAATAATAAAAAAATCTTTCCTGAAAAAAATAAGATTTGTATTATACAAAGAACATATCTCACACCTGGGGAACTCAATCCAGAAGATCAACACTGAGACATCCTATATAATAAAAGAGAAACATGTAAATTGACTACCCCTCTGCTACGCTCATAAAAGGAGTTTCTGGAAGGCAGCTATGGAGTTCAGGAGTCTTCAGGGGATGTCTGACCAATCAGGAGTGAGTATGCAAATTAACCTGACAAATATGGCAGGTTAATTTGCATACACAGGCGCTGGGCAGAGAGCAGAACAGGAGAGCTGGCAGAGAGTGGAGTGGCTTGGGGAACTTGGCTCCCCAAGCTGCCAGATGGAGAGCAGAGAGGGAGAGCTGGCGGCTTGGAGGACTTGGTGGAGTGGAAGGCCATGGAACGGTGACAGAGCAGGAAGGGAAAACCAAGATTGCGGAGAGCACCAAGAATTCTGGGAATAGTAGTTCTGATGGCAGCCCCAGGAACTGAAGCAGAAGCCCAGAGCACAGGGAGCACCAGGAATGTTGGGAATCATAATTCTGGTGGCAGATGGATCTCCTAGACACTAGAGCAAAGTGATCCTGGAGCAAGTTACTATTGCAGTGGGGGATGGAGGGAAAGCAAAGGTGAGTGACATAAGTAAAATCAGAGTGTCTAGGAAAAATTAAAAGGAAGATATCCTAAAACTTCCAGGAAATCTCCATCAATGAAGCAAAGAAAAAAAAATGCCTCTATTATTTTGTGAGCAACAAACCAAACTGGGTTGGGGAGTCTCAGACAATTTGTGCATATGATTGCAGAACATACAGAAACTCCTAGATTAGCGGCATTGGTGGTATAGTGGTGAGCATAGCTGCCTTCCAGAAACTCCTAGATTGGAGAGGGTGCAGTTCGGGCTGAGGGATGCACCCCCAGTGCACGAATCTTCATGCACTGGGCTCTTAGTTCTATATAATAAAAGGCTAATATGCAAATCAACCAAGCGGTCTCTATGACACACACCACCAGGGGGCAGATGCTCAATGCAGGAGCTGCCCCCTGGTGGTCAGTGCACTCCCACAGGGGGAGCGCCACTCAGCCAGAAGCCCAGCTCATGGCTGGTGAGTTGCAGCAGTGGTGGTGGGAGCCTCTCCCGCCTCTGCAGCAGTCAGACATCCCCTGAGGACTCCTGAACTGCAAGAGGGCGAAGGCCAGGCTGAGGCACCCCCCTGAGTGCATGAATTTTGTGCACCAGGCCTCTAGTATTATAATAAAACTAGGGGCCCGGTGCACAAAAATTTGTGCACTCGGGGGTGGGGAGTCCCTCAGCCCGGCCTGTGCCCTCTTGCAGTCTGGGACACCTCGGGGGGGATGTCCACCTGCTGGCATGCCTGGTCAGCCTGGGTGAGGGGCTGAGAGCCATTTTCAGGCTGCCCACAGCCCCTTCAGGGTTCGTGCACTGGGAGGTGGGTGCAGGCTGGTGAGTGCAGGCCTGGACGTTTCCCACCGGAGGGCCCACGATTGCACACGCCTGGTGGGCCCACACCGCTGAGGGGACACACCTGGCGCAGAGTTGGGTGGCAAGCCAGGGGCGGACGCTGGTGCAGAATCCCTCGGTGGGGCCCTGCTACTGAGCAAACACACCCAGGGTGGAGCTGGGCAGTGAACTGGCTTCGGATTCTCCTCACTGTGCAGCAGATGCTCCCGCACGCCCTGTGGAGGCCCCTGGGGGGCTGATGAAGGTAGCGGACCCTGGATGGGTGTTCCTGGACACCTTGCGGAGGCCTCCAGGGCAGAACCAGGCAGTGGACCCAGGACAGGCGTTCCTGGATGTCCCACAGAGGCCCCTGGGGGGCAAAGCCAGGCAGCAGACCCAGGACGGCTGCTCCTGCACACCCTGCAGAGGCCCCGTGCTCCTGCATGCCCTGGGGAGGCCCCCAGGGGGTGGAGCCAGGCAGTGGACCCGGGACAGGCACTCTTGGATACTCCTCGGAGGCTCCCAGGGGCGGAGCTAGGCAGCAGACCCAGGACAGCTGCTCCTGGACGCGCCAAGGGGGCCCCAGGCCAGACCCCCCCTCCCACTGAACTGACACACCTGGCACAGCTATGCCGGCCGGCCGTGGAGGC
>PVJC01007719.1:0-50588 GCA_004026665.1 Murina feae | reverse complement strand
TAATTGCACAGGTCAGATATATTTCTATTTGCCTATTCATTTCTCTACTCTCTGTACAAATAAGATAAACACCCTGGCATCTTAAAGTCTCCATTATATATGGAGTTCCCCCCAAAGGCCCCTTTTTATTCCTAACCTAAACCTGCCTAATTGAGTTAGCTAGCTAACCCTTCCAGAGAAAGGGAGAGAAAGAAAGGGGGGGAGTGTGTGTGTGTGTGTGTGTGTGTGTGTGTGTTCGCTTTGTCAACTGCTGAAAAGATTACAGTATGAGGCAAAAAAAAAAAAGCAAGATTAAAACTGGTGAGTTACAGTGCCTTGCTAAATCAATTTTTGACTGGGTATCTGGCTCTCAACTTGATTTACCGCTGGCATTTTGAAAATGAAAATGTTAGACTAAGCAAGAGTTGAGACTAGTGTCTTCATCTGCCAAAGACCTCGGACATCCAGAGCCAAGCACAAGGCAGGAGTAAACAATGCCTTTTGGGGGAAATAAGTTCATGCAGTGAATAAACCAAAAGGCATTTGTTTAATTGATAAATCCAAAATGAACAATCACCTCTATTACAGTTTGTATCATTTGTGCCAATAGAATTTACAAATAACTTAGCCTGGGGCCTAATAAAATAAATGCAATGATTTGGAAAACTTTTGTAATCATCCTAGGAAGTGTTGTTTGGCAGTATGTGGTCATGTGAGTGAACATAGACTTTGGAGTCAGGCAGATGTTGATATCCTCCCTGGCTCTGTCCTTAACTTTCAGTCAGTTACTTAACCTCCCTGACCTCAGGTTCTTGATAAAAATAAATAAGTAGGAGAAAGTAATGCCTGTCTCCTGGAGTTGTTATGGGACTTAATTGATGTATCACACAAGGCACTTAAGCAGTAGCAGACACAGTGTCACCAAAGGTTAGTTTTCTTCCCTCTTCACGGGGATTCTTGAACTGAAACCACATACAGTTTCAGTTCACCTTGAATTTCAGAGATAAGAAACAACTGTCATCGTTTTCTATTTCTGCTGTTACAAGTTACACAAATTTAGTGAATTAGAACAGTACAAATTTATGATCTTGCAATGCTAGAAGTCAAAAGTCTAAAATGGGTTTCACTGGGCCAAAACCAGGGTGTCTGCAAGGTGTCCTTCTGGAGGCGCTAGGAGAATCACTCTCCTTGCCTTTTCGAGCCTGCATTCCTTGGTTTGTGGGCCCTTCCTCCCTGTTCAACACCGGCAATGTAGCATCTTCAAATCAATCTCTCCGCTTCATTGCACATTTCCTTCTCTGACTCCCTCCCAGTTTTAATCCTGCTTTTTTTGCCTCATACAGCGTCCGTATAAGGATGCTGGTGATTATGCTGGGCTCTGTCAAGATAATCCAGTATAATGTCCTGATCTGAAGAGCTTTATCTTAATCACACCTGGAAACCCTTTTTGCCTTTAAGGAACATAGTCCCTGGTTCTGGGAAGTAGTACAGGAACCTCTTTGGGAGAGCCATTATTCTGCCGACTACATCTACTACAACCTAAAGTTTTGTTCACTTACTAGTTACTTTGGTACTTTTGACATTAAATTCAAGTATTGAGTGTAAAAGGTAAATGCCAAGGATATGAGTAAATTTTTTTTGAGTTTAGATTGAATTTTTTTTCACTTTTGGGACTTTTTCAAAAAATTCTCCTCCACATAACACAAGTCTTTTTCAGTGGCTATTAAATCTAACAAAAGATAAAAGATGGAATTGAGTGGGGTCGTGTGTTATCCCTATAAATGCAGAACCCTTTATGACATAATTTGAATGAATTTTTAAAGTTATAAGGTACTTAATGAAAAAAAAGATGAGAGGAGAGAAAGATGATAGTAGATAGAGAATTCCATCAGTGGCTCTCAGTGGAGACAATTTTGTTCTCTCAAAGGACATTTGGCAATATATGGAGACATTTTTGATTGTCACAACTTGAAAGCTGCTACAGATATCTAGTGGGTAGGAGTCAAGGATACTGATAAATAGGACAAAGAGTTACCCAGGCCCAAACTGTCAATGGTGTAGAGGTTGGAAAATTCTGCATTAGATCTCTAACTCGGTAAGGCCAGGCCACTCCGCACACCTGCCTCAGGAGTCCCCCAGTCCCCTCAGCTCCCCAGCTTCCCAGGGCCACCAAGGCTCACGTAACCAGGGCCAGTCAAGGCTTGCACTGCTAGAAGTGGCAGCAGCAGGGGTATGATGGGGCATTGCCTTCTCCTGATCACCAGGTTGCCTCCCGCCCTTGAGGGCTCCCAGACTGTGAGAGGGGGCAGGCCAGGCTAAGGGACTCCCCCTCCAGTGCATGAATTTTCATGCACCGGGCCTCTAGTCATGTATAAATCTCATCACCAAAAATTATTGGTGCCAGGCTCAGGGCTGTAGGCCACACTTCCATCCCAGATTTCCTCTCAGATTTTATAGTGGAAATCAGCTCTTCTCATCACCAAAACTCATGTGATGGGATACTCCTTCAGCCAGGGGAGGCATTTCCCATTTCTGGCTCCTAAATATGTGCTCACACACACAGCCCTGTGCATATTTGAAGTCATTTTCCTGCCCTGAGACAATGTCTCTAAAGTCCTTAAAGGGTGCCAGGGAGCAGGGGCAAGTTTGTGGGTACAGGTGAACGGGGCATCTGTTTTTCCTTTCCCTTTGGGGAAATCATGCACTGAGGAAGAAGCTCATTTTAGCTCCCCAGAGCCTTCCAAAGCTTCTCTGGGGCAAGAAAAAGGTGGGTGGTCTTATAGATGGTCCCTACCAAGGACAAAGCAACTCATTAGCTACAACCAAGGATAATGAAGGAGTCACAACCAGACATCAGGGCCTATGAGGAAGAGAATAGAGCAGGTCACCTGGGACCTTAAGGAGTTGAGGTCATGATTCCACCTGCCCGAACCACAGACACCACTAAGAGAAGTAATGGATGGGAGACTAGCAGGCTAGAGCTTAGCAGGCCAACGGACAGTGCAAGGACTGCCTTTGGTTCCAAAAGCCCCAAATTTCCCTCCAGTTTAGGCCATGTGGCTCTCTCTTCTTCATACACCCAGATGTCATCTTAGACTAGATCAGGGGCAAGGGAAGAAAGCTGAAACCAGAAAGACTTAAAAGAGTTATCTAAAGAGACTATGTTATTGAATCAGGCAGACTTTATTGGATTGCACTAAATTATTGACTCAATATTTAACCTAACCTAGATTCCTAATATTCAATAAGATTAGAGCTTGAGGGATAAGCTATTTAAAAAAATAAGGCCTGCCCTAACCAGTTTGGCTCAGTGGATAGAGCATCGGCCCATTGACTGAAGGGTCATGGGTTCATTTCTGGTCAAGGGCACATACTTCAGTTGCAGGTTCGATCCCCCATCCCCACCCCACCCTCGCACCAACAATTGATGTATCTCTCTCACATCAATGTTTTTCTCTCTGTGTATCTCCCCCTCCCTTCCACTCTCTCCAAAAATGAATGGGAAAATATCCTAGGGTGAGGATTAACAATAATAATAATAATAATAATAATAAGGAAGCTGCATCTAACCTTGCATATCTGGGTGCAGTGAGAGAAAATATGAGATCCTGCAACTCAAGGGAAAGAGTGTTTCTCTTTTAGCTGACATTATTACTTCTATTAGCCCAGGCACCTACTCAAGGCATCCTTTGACTTTCTCCCACACTGAACCTTGAAACCATGCCATGCATTCATCTGGCTGTTAATCATTTTTCTCCCATTAGTAAATCTAAACTCCTCCAAGAACTCTTCCTAAATCATCAAAGACCTAACACGTTCCCTGACTCCACCTTGTCCAACTTATAACTTCCTTCCATGCTGTTCTCCATCTTTTCATTTATTTTTTTACTCCTAATACTTATCAAAGTACTCAACTATCTAATTTCTGCTTTTATTCTGTATCTTTTACACATGAGTATTTATAAGCCTAAATTGCAAGTTTGTAGAAGACAGGTAGTGTTTTTTATTTGTTGCCTCTTCAAGACAACGAGTGTTTTTAAATGGTCTTGGTTGACAGTTAAATCATGTTTATTATGAAACAATGTTTCCATAAAATGGATCATTTTCCATACATTATTCATTACTTTCTGCAAAAGGGATGATACTTGAAATATGATTTAGTAAAATCTTATGGCTTCTTCACCCTTAACTGGTGACTTCTGTCCCAGTCCCTAGTGTAATTACAATGTGTACTTATTATACTTATAACTTCTTTGCTCTTTTCATCAAATACAAGTGACATAATTGTATTGAGGTTTCATTGGTTATTAAAGAAATTTATTTCAGAATTGAGACAATAAGTTGTATTCCTCCCTCGTATTGCTCAGGTTAGACCATGTGCCTAATGTTTGGTAATAATTACTAAATTATCTGGCAACTTTAGGAACATATATTCTTGATACATAGAATTATCCTAAAATTAAGTGAGAAAGGGGATGGAGGACACTAAGATTTGCTTTTATGACACTCTCCATGGGGGCCACGTCCACAACCCAAATTTGTCAAAAATAATAACAATAAATCAACCAAAAAAAAACAAATAAGACCAAGAGCTCCTTCTAAAACCAAATGCCACAGATACGTAGTAAAAGTCCCACCAGCATCAGATGAGATGTGCCTTTCTGAGGGAAGTGGGTAATTTTTACTTGATGGTGAATCGTTAAAAGTGAACCAGATGATTAAGTTTAATGGAGCAGCCCCATTCAACCGAAATTAGTAAGAACTTGCCTCCGGCAGCCTACAACCTTTTATTTGTTGTTGTTTAACTTCTGCCTTTACAGTGGCCGTGATGAATGACATCACAAAAAAAAAAAATCCAATTAAAATCTAAGTGCTCAATAAACCCCTAATGTCTGCTTGTCACCACCCCTTTCACCGGCTTCGATGTCTTATGTTTCCTTTTTTCCTCAAGAAGAGAGAAAAGAGCTGGGCCCCGGGGGAGTTCAAAGTAAGGGAGGTTGGGGAAAGTAGGGAAAGAATTATACAAAAGCTTCTGAGGTTCCTGTTGCCTTGCACCCCATCAGACACACACCCTGCAGGTGAAGGGGATGAGGTTAAGTTGTTTTATCATCATACGCCTGAGTGAAGAGCTGCATTTTCCCACTGGGTTTCAAATATTGGTAAATCAGAATTGGGATCAGCAGAGCAATTCCTGTTCACCCTCTTACTTAGTGTTTCTGCTGCTCTTCCAAACTGTCTCGGGTGTTTGTTCTATAAGTCATTGAAATGGTCTCTCCTGACAGCTAAAAATAAGCTTCTGATTACTTTTACCTGAATCAATCTTGTGACCAGATGTGGTATTCACCTACTAAGTGTGCAACAATTACCATGGAGAGGGATGAGAGAACAGGCCAAGGGGAGTCTATAATATAGTGGAATGCAGAATATAATAAATCACATGGGAAACTGGCAATTGCCACCTGGTAGAAGAATACTGGGTGTTAATAACAGATTTCACCTTAGAGACACTGTGTATTTGCAAAATTGGGTTTTCAAAGTCCTCACAACAAAGTTCTCAAAGTCAAAATCAGAGCAAAAACATGCTTATGATGAACTGAGAGTTTAAAATTGGAAGGAACTTAAATTTGGAAGGAACTTTGTAATTTATAAAACACTTTTATCACATTTACATAGCATTTAATGTGGTATTTATATACAGGCTTTAATTAGATGCTCATGACAGCCTTGTCCTGCAGCTCTTATCATCATCATGTTACTGATAAGGAATCTGGCACATGGAGGTTAATTGACTTCTGGGATCTATATTTGGGGAGGAAATAGAATGAGCAAGACCTATACTTAGGGCTGGGGCTGCAGGGCCCCTGAACTGTGCCAGGACACTAACCATGGCTGCCCTGGAGCCAGGACCCAATGGGCAGTGATGTTGGTTGTGTTCCTCACGAGCTAATGAAATAGCTTTTTAAGAGCTCACTTCAGTCATTAGAGTTTGATGGTGGAGAGTTAAACGTTCCCCAGTGGCTCTTTCTGTGTAATCATGGTTTCAGCGTTTTCTTAGCATATCACATTACACAAATCATGGAGTGCTCTTGTTTTACATTTCTTATTGCATTTGTCTCACTTCTAAGCAATTTCCTCCCCATGTGCATTTATCTTCCATTATTTCTGTCAAACTGCTTTCAAGGCCACTAATTGTATGAATAATACTCTCTTCCTCAAACCCTGCTATTAACCAGCATTAGCTGTGTGGCATTGGACACAATTTCCCATCTCTAAAATCCGGGAGGTTGCACCCAATAGTCTATATGGCCTATTCTTGCACTTTAATTCTCTACTTCTGATGTTTCATGGGAGCTGTGTGATTTGGGAAACACTACATAAAAGGGAACTTCAGTTTTCTTGACTCTGCGATGATGGATTCAATTAGCTCATGTTTCCCAAACTTTGCTTCTTGGAAAACTGTTTTGGGGAATATCACTATGGATCACACCCAAAAAGGCTTCTTTACATAAAAGAATGCGGGAAAGCTAGATGAAATAAAGTCAAGTACAATTTTGAACTGTGGACATTCACAGTCTTTCCTAGGTTAATGGGCAATGGATGCCAGCAAGAAAGAGGCAGACTATAAAGTATTTCCCAAACTTATTGAACCACAGAACCCTTTTGAGTCAGCATTTTATATAAATTACATTCCATGTGATACACTTTTAGAAATGCAGGGTTACATTTTTCTTAGGATCCCTTTATTATACTGAAATTCTAGTTTTAGATTTGTTTTTAGACACTACTGTGAGCATTCCATACAGTATTAATCAAGAGAGCACAGAGCTGATTTACCTGTTGCTTTGTTGCCATAACTGTTGTAACATGTCCCATTCCCTGGTTAGATGAAGTTGAAATAAGGTAGAGATTAGCAGCCTTCCCACTGAAACTAACTTGTCTGTATGCAGCTGATACTATAACTGAGGTTTGAAAATACTTCCCAATAAAGAACACTTTTTGGAAATCTGTAAATAAGGATTAGAGTAGAAGACCTATGGGATATTCTTGCTAAGGTGGGAAAAAGGGAACATGGGAAATAACAGAAGTCAACTCTTTGGAAATAATCTTTGGGATTAGGTAACATGGGTTACTTTCCAAGTTACAATCATCCTCTTCCAATTCAAAGGCCTCTTCACATTCATTTAATTCAACTCTTTACCCTGACCCATTGCAATGACTTAACCATATTAGAGTCACTGCTTGATTACCTTCAGGAGCAGGAACCCACTACTTCCTAAGGCAGATAATGCAATTTTAGGCGGCTCTGCTTTATAAGTGGTCCTTTCCCACATTAAACTAAAATCTAAGTGTTAAATGTTCTTATTCCAAGTGACCTTGTAAATGATCTAGTCTGCGGTTTTCAAGGCAATGTCCATAGCGGTACTTAAGATGTTTTTCAAATGCTTTGAGTTGAATTTCATTCATTGATTCATAAATAAATACATAAATTTCATGTAGAAAATCGATTATAGTCTCCATTATATTGACTCAAAGAGATTTGCTAGCTCTCCTAAATTCAATATAGAAGCAGAATGTACCCTAGTCTCTCTGATTCAAAAACCAAAATCCTTTTCTTAATAATGTATTGCTTCTTTAGTGTGTCTGCATACATAAAAGTGAGGAGAGTGTATTAATAGAATCTAAAAGCTGTACAAAAAAAAAATAGTTTCATTCTAGCCAGTCTTGTGATTACTTTGGCTTTTAGTTTTCCCTTCTTCAAAATAAGGATTACTAAATTTTCTCTAAGCTCTGTTTCAGTTCTGGAAATTTCTATGATTATAAGGAAACATGTTCATTAGTGAGTAGTATTTACTATGGGGGACTGAAGTAATAGTAGAAGAACTGCATCCCTTGGAAAGGATTGAATGAAAGCATGCATCATAAAGACAAACAGTTTAGAATCATGTTTGATTTTTACTTTCTTTAATTTTTTTTCTATACTAGTTACATTCAGACCAGGATAAAGGAGATGGATCACTTAAATATATCCTTTCAGGAGATGGAGCAGGAGATCTCTTCATTATCAATGAAAACACAGGGGATATACAAGCCACCAGAAGGTTAGACAGGGAAGAAAAGCCTACTTACATCCTTCGAGCTCAAGCTGTAAACAAAAAGACAGGGATTCCTGTAGAGCCTGAGTCTGAATTCGTCATCAAGATCCATGATATCAACGACAATGAACCAATATTCACCAAGGAGGTCTACACAGCCACTGTTCCCGAAATGTCTGATGTGGGTGAGTGGGACATGATTTCAACCAGGCAATGTTTCTCCTCCAGTTTATCAACTAAACAAAGAATCTGATGAGTGAAATTTACTGATTGAATAAATATAGATGCTAAATTCTAAAGTACCATATTTTAAGCAATCTACTTATGTCCCTTTTGTAAGTACCCCCATGTTTCCTAAATACTATTCTAGTCCCACTTTATTATCTTTTTAAAGAAAGCTGCATTTCCTCTAAAGCTGAGGGTAGAGTGAGAATAGAAAAAAAAAAGAGAGCCATCTCATCTACTTCTCCCACCTTAAATTCCTGCTCTATTTCCTGGGCTGGAAAACAGCAGCCTTCTCTATTTCTCTTAGCACTTGCTGGCATTAAGCTCCAAGTAAGAATCTCCCCAGTGGAAAACAAAAGCCTGAATTTACAGTCCAGACTCAAGAGTAATGACTTTTGCTTTAAGTGACTGTATATTTAGAGAAGAGACTCAAAGAAAACTTCTTTTCAATACATAAAAAATATGCAGAGGATGTCTAAGGGAGGTATCTTTTACTAATTGGTGGGCATTAGTAGATTACATTAATATGGTAAATTAATATTTTGTGCACAATTCTACCAATTTTAAAGTTAATATTTGTGCATTTAATTTGCTTAGACTGGGAGAAGGTAAACAGAATTTCAACTAAGAAAAAAATCCTACTGACATCATTCTTAGCCACATTAATATACTTCATGGGAGACAATGACAAATATTAAACTACTCATGTAAGGTTATTTTAATTTTCACTCAGTCTCAAATTCAAAAGAGCCAAATTACATAATAATAATGTTTCTACAATTCTGAGTCATATATCACAGCTGTTTCAGTCCAAAGTTCCAAGACTTTGAAAATATTTAATCCATGGAAATGCTTGTAAAACATCTAAATTTTTCTCACGAAGTTGCTCGTCGCATTACTAAAAGCCACTTTGTTTTGTTTGAAAAAAATCACAGATTATCACCAAGCAAAGAGGAGGATTAGAATTCTTTTTAAAAGGAAGATTTTTTAGGAAGTATATTTTTCCATTTGGTGGTAAAATACAGAAAGAATTAATAAATGATAATCTTTTCATCAATACCACCCAGGACAACTGTAACAGATGTGCAAGTTGTCAGTGAACAACTCTCTGGGGTGCCATTGACTTTTTTGTACAAAGAGATAATTTTTAATTGACTTTATTGGATAATAAGATTATATAGGTTTCAGGAGTATAATTCTGTAATACATCATCTGTATATCGTATTGTGTGTTCACCACTCAAGTCAAATCTCCTTCTATCACCATTTATCCCCCTTTTACCCTCCTCTGCCTCCCTCTACCCTGTTTTCCCTCTGGTAATCATCATACTGTTATCTGTCTATAAGGTTTCTGAGATAATCCTTCCATCTTTTTCATTTAGACCCCTTCCCTTCTCCCTTCTGACAGTTGTCAGTCTGTTCTCTGTATCTATGAGTCCATTTCTGTTTCATTTGAAGCCATTATAGAATTAAATATGTAATACAAATTTGGGAATGGCTAACAGAAATATATTTTGAGAAAGGGAGGTCTTTTTCTAATTTGCACACAGGCATGGATATCTTGGTATTCATCATTATCATAAATTAACATGTCATTATTCTGACATATAAAAGCATTTTAAAGAAATTACATAAACAACAGCAGAATAGTAAAAATGAACTCTGGTATCCAACAGACCTGAGTCTGAAGTTACCTCTTCTAATAAACAGCAGTGTGGTTTAGGTAAATGACTTGCTTTCTCTCACCCTCCAGTTCCATATCTCTAGCAAATAAATAATAGATATCAACTTCTAAGGTGAAGACAAAAGGAGAAAACAAGTGCACAGCCCCCAGTACAATATCTGGCTACTCACAAGTGCTCAAAATGTCCAGACAGTCATATTCTAAAAGCTATTAAATTTGTATTGATGTCCAATAAGAATGTGTTTGTTGACTTCTGCTATTAGCTCTCACTCTAAAATCATGATGTTCTCATTCTCCCCAAGTCCCTCATTGAATTAAAAGGGTGTGTGTTCTATCTCATGCACCAACATGCTGCATCCAGAGCAGCCAACCTTAGCAGTGCGGGATATTTGTTCAATACATGTATTAGTTAGTACCCACACAATGTAAAAATTCTAGTACTCCCTAAATGTAGCTTCCCTGTCCTGTTCATAGACAGGAGAACTTTGGTGGTGTGCTTGCTATTTATCTACCAGGAATTCTAAAAGTCGGCCACAAAAAATGATCTTAATCAGAGGATCTTACCCTTTTTGGAAGTCACAGACCCCTTTGCAATCAGATAAAAATCTATGGAACCTCAGTGAAATATACATAAACATTTGCATGGAATTTTATGGAAGTTAAGGATACTTCAAAGGTTATTAGGCAATTCTGGTTCCCTAAAATAAGAGTGCTGACCTAAAACAACACAGTTTTCTTTGTACATTTAATTACGTTCGTTTTTCGGTATTACAGGTACCAGATGTGCATCCTCTGTTGTTTCAATTAATTCTTTATTTAATCCAAAACTACCTCACTTAAGGTTCAAGGCCTTTCAATCTCTTGGAATTATCAGGTAGATTTGTTACTTAGGATGCTTTTATTTGCAAGTAACAGAAAACTCAACTCAAACTACTTTAAACAACATCAGTACTTACCGGTCACATTACTTAAGCCCAGAAATGAAGTAGGCTTTACACATGGTATGTCTGGAGTTCTATTTTCCCTAAATTCTCTGATCGGTTCAGCTGTGTTCTTGGGCTGCCATCTCTAACATCACTAAACAGCGACTGCATTTTCAGGCTTCTCTTCAGCACATTCTAGTCCAGTAGAAATGACAGAACTTCCAGCAAAATCATGAATGGCCCCCTAGATTGGACAACTCCTAAACGAATCCCTATGGGCAAAGTAATGCCAGATTCGGATTGACTAGGACCTGGATAACTTAAAAGAAGTGCCATTGCAAGAATCCAATCCAATCCTACCTTGGGAGGTGGATTGAGATCAGTTCCATCCAAAGTCATGATCATTCCCATGCTTTCCTTTAACCTAATCCTTACAGTATTTATAAATGGCGATCACTTTCCTTCAGAGTGAGGGATCCAAGCCTTTTTAACCTAGCATACTATTGAAGTTCCCCACTGCCTTTCCATGATAGTTTTGGACAAAAATAAGATCATGTTTTCTCTTATGTGTGCCTATCTGGGATCTGAAATGGGCACTTACTATGTTTTCTATTCATGTTCTGTCATTACAGGCACAGTTGTTGTCCAAGTCACTGCCACCGATGCTGATGACCCAACGTATGGGAACAGTGCTAAAGTTGTCTACAGCATCCTGCAGGGGCAGCCCTATTTCTCAGTTGAATCGGAAACAGGTTAGAATTCGATTTTTATCTTCTTTTTACAATATGTAATTTTAATTTACATGCGTGGCTAAGCTAGCATATATTTTAATAAAAACAATCCACATGATTGAATTTTTTAGATTTGTCTGCCAAATACCAGTGATATATTTATAAACATAACACCCAGATCATTTTAATCAAGAAATATGACAATGGGTCTTTCATCCACTATTTCTATATATGGCATATTCAGAAGCAATTATACATTGCTTTATTTTTTTTCTTCCAGTTTAAGATGAAGCTAAAAGATCAAGCCCTTCTGATAGCTATTTGGCTGTTTACAAATATTCTAATTCTTCTTTTCCTATGTATTTCTCTACCATGTTCGGAAGGTAGATGTAGCCATAGGATTTATTTGGGCCAATGAAATGTGGCAGTAATGGAGTTACTTCCAAGTGAAACTTTTGACCTGGTATACACTCCAGCATACGCCCTTCTACTTGCCAAAGTGACCCCAGATGGGAGCCAATGCTGGTCCAGCCCAGAAATCTGAGTGTTATGATGAGTATAGTTACCTGCTGGCCTGCTCAGAGCATGAGAAAACAAACTTGGGTTGCATTAAGCCACTGAGATTTTGTTTTGTGTGTTGTTATCTCATTGTCTACCCCATCCAGACTGAGATAGCTCTAACAAAGTGGAGTGCCTTAATGGAATTCTTTTTTTTCAGCATCTCCTTTTTCTGCACTTTCTCCACAAAATAACATTCTATCTTGTAATGAATCATTTTAGTGAACATCATTTTTACTGTCTAGTAAATTCTACACTTACTTTTATTGTCATAATAGGAGTGGAGCTTCTTTGAAACATTTTTCAAGCTTCCATTATTCTTAGTAGAAATCAAAACCCTCCTAGGTTATCACATCCTATTGGAAATCGATGGGTTAAGCGGGGCAATAAACTTGGAAAGAAGCCCAAGGAGAAAGAAAATGTTGAGTTTAAAAACAATGAAGATGAAAAAATTAAAATTATTCAACTTAAAGGACACAAGGCTGAGGTATTAGATAAAAATACTGTTGTTTGGAGAACAGGAATAACAGCTCCACTTTCAGGGAAGCCAGGACTGTAGGCATGCAGCTTGCCTGTTTTCTGAGGTATTCTTGTTAAAAACAAGAAAGCGTTTTTGTTTTTTTTTTCAGTTTCATGGCTGTTCGGCACTGGAATGTGCTACCAGAGAGAGTTAAAAGCCTTCTCCAGTGATTTTTGAAAGAATGTTGTTCATTTAAGCATGAAGCCTACCTAAGAAATTAGGCAAAATTTCACAAGTTCTTCCAACTCATTATTTTATAACCACTTAACAAAGAGGAAAACTTCACCTAATTTGAGAACCTTGGTCACTGCTGGGCCAGCTGAACTAATGTTCACATCAGCTTTAGGAAATATTAAAATCTCTTGGGCCTTAACCGTTTTGGCTCAGGGGATAGAGCGTTGACTTGTGGACTGAAGGGTCCCAGGTTCAATTCCGGTCAAGGGCATGTACCTTGGTTGCGGGCACATCCCCAGTGGGAGGTGTGCAGGAGGCAGCTGATCGATGTTTCTCTCTCATAGATGTTTCTAACTATCTATCCCTCTCCCTTCCTCTCTATAAAAAAATCAATAAAATATATATTTAAAAATATATAAAATAAATTAAAAACAAATCTCTTGGATCACACAATATGATGATTATAAAAGAACTGATGCTGTGGGTTTTTTTTTAACCATACTTTGACGGTTTAGAAAATCCTGAGAACATTCATTATGGTGGGTATATTTGCTGAGCAATTAGCCAATTCAGTAAAGTGAAACTCAGGAGATAGTTCATGTATATGGCTTTCTTTTAGCAATCTCCTCTTAATGCACCTAAATATATCAAGCAACTTCGGTGGTATGCTATTGGGCCACACGCCAAGTTACACTTCGCTGTGTCATCTTATAACACTTAATATTTATACTACTTACATTCTCTACGGTTGCAGGATTTGACTTATTCTTCTTGTACTGTAGGTGGTTCTTTGAAACGCATCTCTCTCCCCTATGTGGTTTTCACTTCCTTCAGTATAAAGGCTACCTATAATCATTTCTATGTCACCAATGCCATCTGCGTAGTGCTATGCATATTGTGGGTGAAAAATCTGTGTGTTTGCATAAATAGATGATTCCATAAAGTATTTTCAACATATTCCTTTCCATTTCTGAATTTCATATCCATAGGTATCATCAAAACAGCTTTGTTCAACATGGACCGAGAAAACAAGGAGCAATACCAAGTGGTGATTCAAGCCAAGGACATGGCCGGTCAGATGGGGGGATTATCTGGAACCACCACAGTGAACATCACGCTGACTGACGTCAACGACAATCCTCCCCGGTTTCCCCAGAGTAGGAACATTTGAATGATGACTTTCTTCAGGGCACTTTTGTAAAACTCTAAACCTAAGAACGATATTTATTTTCAATTGTTGCTATGAATTGTCAGAATTAATGAACTTAGTAAGAACTGACACTTTCATTAAGAATGAGTTGACAATGCTTACACTCAGTAGATGTGAACATTTACGTCCCTGAATTGGAAATTAGCCAAGCGATTTCTGATATGGCTGTCATTGCAAATGCAACATCATTGTTTCCTTTTTCCTCATTAAAAAGACAACCACAGACATAAATTTGCTTGCTCAGAACCTACGCATACAAGCATGCTGCTATTTGTTAGAAAAATTTTTACTTTATATTTTGTGAATTTAATCAGCCATGTAATCTCTTTTAAATCCTCACGAAGCCTCATAAAAGGAGGATTTATCATTTTACTGTTTCTAAAAATACATCTGTGGAAATAACTGTGCACTTAATCTATTTATGCTCATAAATAGTTTTCTACATTATGGTTAATTGAGATCCTGAAAACCATCTCCAAAACTATTAACTCTCGTGATTCTGTAGGAAGGAAGAGGAAAGAAAAGCAGCTTTCACAAAGGCCCACTTTGTATCCAACAGAGGACTAGCCCCTTTCACCCAGAGCACCTCAGTGGGTACTGGTTATAATGTAATTTTTCTCCCAGGAACAAAATTCCTTTCTGACTATGGTCTCCTCAGAAAATTACCTGAATCCTGTCTTCCAGGAGAAATCAGCTGCCCATTATTAAACAGAAAACCCACTTAGTCAGCCATGGCATTTTAAAAAGCCAGTCAGCTAATATGGGCTTCTTATATAATGGAGATCCACATGGATCAATAGGAAATCTTTCTATTTTCTTTAGTTTTGTCCACTAATTAATCACAGTTAGCTAAATGCAAAAACAGAGTAGCTAAATAATTTCTGATTTAATGGGTAGGAGAAAAGTTTTAGGAACCCTAAAATATCCCCCAGAGGCCTGAAGTAAAAATGTCAGCATCACCAACCACTTAACCCCCAACAACCCCTCTTCCAAATGGAAATGCCCTGGGAAGGATAACAAAAGGACGGATGGGCACTTTGATGCCACAGGTAACTTAGCTCATCCTCCTCTCTCCTTGGATAGCCTGTGATCATTAGTGAACAATGTACAGAGGCAAGAGAGGGGGAAATCGAGAAAGGGGTGGGCGGCACCCCAAATGGAAGTTGAATACACCAGAGAAAACTGAGGACTATTATCATCTTACCAAGGATGAACCCATTACTTAGGGGATTAATATTATTTAAGGACAATGTTCTAGGTGTGTCATAGTCCAATTTCTTTTTCAAAACAATTTGCATGAATGCTTGACAAAACGTATTGGATGAGAGAATACATTTGTTTGACTTTTTTTGGCCCTTAGTACAAGCAGATCTAGACTAAAATTCACATAGAGTCTCCTTAAACCAATTTTGCAACATGAGAACATAAATAAAGTGCCTGTCTATGAATTATGGGTTTTGAATTAGAGATATAAATTCAAGAATGGGTAAAATCTATGCATAGAAAAAATGAAATAAACAAAACTTAAAGGAAAAATTTAGTCAAAAGAAAAAAAGGAAAAGCTTTATCTCTCAGTGTGTTGATCTGTATGCCTAACTGCGACTAGACCAGTTCCATGTTTGAGTAAATGTCTGCTAGGATCCTTCTCTCAATTGCTATAATTTACTTTCACCTTCAGTTATTATTAGCAATGACAGCAAGAACTCTTAAAAAAAAAAACTAGTAATTGGCTTTAAGTCACAGTTCAGGTTAAATTCTTTCCTACTCTTTCTGCTAGGCTGCATTCACAGGAGGCTTGGAAATGTGCAGCCGCCCCTCCCAGCTCAGTCTTTCTCACAATCACACCGTAAACTTGGAAGCCTATTTACAGAATGAGAGAAGTGTTCTCCATTCGCAAACAGACAGGGATGGAACAAAAGCAATATTCTTAACCATTGTGGAAGTAAAGATGGAGAGGTATAGGGCACCGTTACTTATGTTAAGAAAAGCACAAGTCAGCCTGCATCCGTGGTGATGTCTGGAAGAACTGTTGGAAAATGGGCTCGTTTCTATTCTGATAGCGTACATTTAGTGCTTGTCTGACTTGTGTTTTTCTGGTGATTTAATAGGTACATACCAGTTTACCACCCCTGAATCTTCTCCACCGGGTACATCAATTGGCAGGATCCAAGCCACCGACGCCGACGTGGGAGAAAATGCTGCGATTCAGTACAGCATTACCGAGGGAGAGGGGCTGGACATGTTTGATGTCATCACTGACCAGGACACCCAGGAAGGGATTATAACTGTCAAAAAGGTAATGCCATTGGGTAAATTCCCTACAAATAAATGTATTTACGTTTCTCTTCGCCCCAAGTAACTGGGGTCAATCGCATCTCACATGAACATTCCTCTGGATTCTCCTTTCACTAATTAGTTTTTTAAAACACCAAGTCTAATTACATTGAGATCTCTTTGGTTGGCTTTTAGGGGTCCTCAATAATCTCACAGATTCATTCATTCATACTTTCAATAAATTTTGTAAATGCCCTCCTAAGGAACTAGATAATCTAAATAAATGACATACAAAAAAGTATCTCAAGTAAATAATAGAAATGAACCAATATGTGAAAAAACAGTGGCAGATACTGTTCTAGATACTGAAGGTTTAATGGTCCATTCTAAGAGGATGGTCTCTGCTCTCATGGAACTTCTAGTATAGGGAGAAAAGAGGCAAGGAAGCAAATAAATAAAACGTGCATGACTGATTTCTGATACATGCTTTGAAGAAAAGGAATACAAGCAATGGTAACAATGAACCTAATTAGACTGAGAGGAGATCTAAAGGCCACAAAAATAAATTAAGTAACACAAATTTCCTATGTGCTCTTTAGCTACTCTCTGGAAGACAATAATAAATCTTGAATATTCTGAATTCCTGTTTGTCCCCTATGTATTTACTCACCATGTATTGCCTCATCATTTGTCTAGTATAGAGTACTATACAGAGGTGTGGCAAAAATTAAAACCAATAACCTGTTTGCTTTGAAGCTAGAAATAATATTAATTCTGGTTACTTACTTTACTGATTTCTTTTTCATCAATGTCTTCTCTCTCCTTAGCACACTGTTATATTTGCAGGCGTAATGAAGTATAGGGAAAGGTAAATAACGAGAACATGTTTTCTTCTTAAGCTTTGGATTACAGGTCTTAATAACTGGAAACACAATAAAGCATGTTTAAGTGACACTCAGACCAATATTTTACACTATAATATCATTAGGAAGCCCATTAGTGTCCATTAACCTTTTTAATTTTTCTGATGCCTTATCAGATTCAAACTGAAATTTTGCCTAGCCAACTAAATCACATTCTCGAAGGTCTTGATTAATTGTGTTTCTAGTGAGCCTTGTCATATTATTATCCAAAACCAAAAGTCAGCAATAAGCATTCGGGTTCACTGTGTCTCCAGAAGCAGAGATGCTTTTCCTAAAGACCTCTGACAACACTGGTCATTACTTTCTTTGGCAAGTAATTAGCCCAATGCCCTTATCGAGATAACACTTGGAATATGTTATCACTTCATGCAACAAGAAAAAAACCACCACCATTTTTAATCTATTTTATCTGAATGAGGAATAGGAAATCATGATACAAGCCTGTTGTTCTCAATTCTGGCTGCACATTAGAATCCCTGGGGCAGGTGTTTAATAGTATAAATTCCCATTCCACACACACCCCACACCCCAGATATTGTGGTTTAATGATCCAGGGTGAGGCCCAGATATTGGCAAATTTTAAACACTCATTTGGTGTTTGGTTAAAGTTAGATGTGACAACCCCTGACCTAGAATAATCTACCACATATTCACCCAATTGCCCCTGGTATGGCTCGCTCTAGTCACAAAGAAGGATTTATTTAAAGGGTGACTAACATACTCCTGCTTCCAGGTCCCCTTTCCTGACCATTGCACCTTGCACCCTGCTCTCACTTTCATCAGGACTGTGAGCCCTGTGAACTGCCATGGCTTTAGCCCAGCATCACACTGTGTGGTGACGTCTCTAAGCAATATGAGTCTCTTCATTCACCCGTGATTTTCACAAAAAAATAGTTCATATCTTGGCTTTCTGTGTCTTGGCTGCTTTAAATATGTCCCTTTCTCTCTCCCTCCCACCCAAGCTGCTGGACTTTGAAAAGAAGAAAGTGTACACCCTCAAAGTAGAAGCTTCCAACCCTCACGTTGAACCCCGCTTTCTCTACCTGGGTCCATTCAAAGACTCAGCCACAGTGAGAATTATGGTGGAAGATGTAGATGAGCCGCCCGTCTTCAGCAAACTAGCCTACATCTTGCAAATAAGAGAAGATGCTCAGATAAACACGGCAATAGGCTCCGTCACGGCCCAAGACCCAGATGCTGCCCGGAACCCTGTCAAGTAAGCGCACTTCTGAGACACATCATCTCTTTTATAAAGTTTAGTGGATTTATATTCAAATATGGCTGCAAGTTGGAAAAGATGAATCCTTTTTATCCAAGCTGACAGTATCTTCTTGAAAAACCATTCTAAACAATGCCTTTCATCTCCTTGCTCAACATAAATATTATTTTATCAGCAGCATAACTTTAAAAAAAAATTGGGGGGGAGGGCATAAAATGAGCCATAAGGAGCTCCTATATTAGTTTAAAGTAACACCCCCGAATGGCCTGGGATTTTTTTTATTTTTAAGATCTTAACATTTGTTACAGAGTAGTGTGGAGGAAGCATTGTATTTTTTCAAGTGTGGAAGACCTATTGTGTAATACTCTGAGGCAGAATTCTGCTCCATTTGGATGCATAATTTTTTTCTTCTGCAGAAGTGGATAAGAATGAGAACCATTTCATGATACACATCTGTGAAATCCTGGGGAAATGAATAGAGCTGAATCAATTTATACTGTGTAAGCTCTATTTTCCCTGTACTTCCTTTACACCTTAGTTGTCAAACATGTTTCAAGAAAAGCCGCTTTGTTCTCTGAGACATTGATGCTTCAGGATTCTGGACTCTTAGCGTGAAAGCATGGAAGTAAACCAACCTCCAGCCTTTCCCCAGTAGCTTAGTTGACTACATGAGAAAAGTGCTAAACCAGAATATCACTGTGTAAATGATTCCCCATAAAGAAAGCAAGCAGACTGAGAAGCTAGAGGAAGGCTTGCCAGTGAGTCCCCGAATAGATCCTAATCAGGACACCTGCCATGTGCCAGGCATGTTCGAGGCATCAGAGAAACAACAGAGAATGACACCAAGTCCTGATCTCACGGAGCTTACATTCTAATTGGGGCAGACAGAAATAAGCAACCGCTAAATATTGTCGTATATCAGGTAAAAACAAATTCTGAGCAGTAAAATAAGACAGTGTGGAGACAACAGATACATGGGAAACTATTTTAGATATTGTGATCAGGCTTGGCCTTGGTAGGAAATAATTTGAGTAAATATGTGAATGAAATGAAGGGATGAACCATGCTGATATCTGGGGGAAGAACATTCCAAGAAGAGAAAAAAGCAAGGGTAAGAACTGAACGCTGGGCCCGCAGAGGGAATAGTAAGGAGGTCTATGAAGAGGGAAGAGTGTGAGTGACACCGAGAGTGATGGGAATGAGGCCACAGGAGTTTTGCTGGATGGTGAAGTCCTACGGGGGTTTGTAGCCCTAGTAAAGGCTGGATTTTATTCTGATTGAGGTAAGAAGCCATTGGAGAGCTTTGAGTTGAAGCATTACCTAATTCAAAAGTACTTTTTAAAAGGATCACACTGGCTGTGCAGGAAAAATATTGTTGCAGATAAGAGTTTGAGACTCTAAGGCAGTCATTTTCTAACTTTATTGCCTTTGAGCCCTTTGTTTACATGAAACCTGTGGCAAGTCCCAAATCTACAACACAAAAATGCCTGGCTTACTTTCAGAGAATAATTTTAAATTCTGTTGTTTCATCGTTCTACTGGAATATCTAGACTCCTTGAATTGGACTATGGTCAACCCAAAGTAGCCGCATGAGAGCTCCATGGACCAAGTGCTCCTCCATTTCCTTTAGTGTTATTAATAAGGAAAATGAATGATGGCTTTCACCTTATAACACAAATAATTTTAAATACTTTAACAACTATTCTCTCACTTGGAGTTTGTTCTAATTGTGTGAGGAAAAAACCTTAGCAAGTCAATGTCAAGACCAATTTAAAAGTGCTAATACTGAGGTTGACAAATATGAGCATCACTTACCTCCTTGACAAGGTCAACTTGTTTTTAATTGGAAGAGATAATGTCTACTGGAAATTTAGGCTGAATTTTCATGTCTATTTTTCTTTTTATACCAAATATCATTTTTACTCACTGCATTATATTATGTTTTGTGAAAATAAGGAGATTGTCAAAGTAGATTGGCTGACAGCTAATTTTGAAGTTTCCTTCTGCCAGCCCTCCCTTGCAAGATAAGGATTTGATGTATAAATATAGATTTAAGGATAGAAATACACATGAATATATTGGTATATAAATACATATGCCATTGATTCCTTTGATAGCATAAAATTGATTCTTATATTAGGAAAGTACATCCATATATATTGAACTGCTAGGTGCTAGACAATATGTTAGGTCTACAACTAATGCTAGAGAATCCTCCCCCCAAACATTAATATATCATTGTGCAGGCACAAATCTTTAATTCTTCAATAACATAAAATAATTTTCACCCAATAACCATCACAAATGACCTTTGATTTCCATGAAAGAGCCTTATAAATGTCACTATGAATCCATATTGTGAAAAAGTTACATGCATGAACACTTCCTTCCTAACTGTCAAATCTTCCTGACTTGAAGATGCATTACAAGATGAATTATTGAATCACAGAATACAATAAAGTTTTGGAAAGAAAAAAAAGAACTATCTAATAGAATGATCTGCTAACATCATGGTGGGATTGATTACCTTGCTCCTTATCAGTTATGATTAGAATTAATGGAACTGGATAGTAAATAGCCTGGGTATAAACTGGAAATACTTTGGAAAGAAAAACAACAAATAAATAAGGCTTTGCATGCAATCATCTTTTCTAAACAATATAAACATTTTAGGGTTTCTATTAATTTTTAATAGAAAAAACTATATACATTTTGATATTTACTTTTAAAGAAAAGAAGTCATTTTTCTTTAAAACCTAAAGCTGCCTTCGACTAGAAGTTCCTCACCTTGTTACCTTTATGTCAAGGCTTAATGAAAAAATATGATTGCTTGTAAAACTTAAAACTATAGCAAGATAAAAAGAGGCAAAGAACAAGAAAAGATTACTGCTGTAACAGCTTATAAAGGCAATAGGTAACACATCTTAAGCTTGATATATTTCAGAAGGAAAAATATATATTTGTAGATAATTATTAAATTTCTTACAAAGTCTATGAACATTGAGATTTTCTTTTTTATTGGTTTATTATTAATTACTTTTAATTAAGTATGTAAATATTTATCATTCTCAGATTAAAAATGAAGATAATCAAGCAAGTTCAATGCTATTGCCTAAATTCTTAATAAATGTTGATTCATGACATAAATAGAAAAATAAGACCTATTTCATCTGTTTCAATCCTTTTGATAATAAAACATTATCTTATCTAATAAAAGCATAATATTAAAATTGACCATTTCTTCAGGACATCTAAGCCACACCCACCAGCCAATCAGAGCAACTGTATGCAAATTAGCCCAGCCAAGATGGCAGAGGCCACAGCCCCGGGAGAAGCCGCGAACCGGGGTCCAGCAGGGCAGATGGATTCGGAGGCGGCAGCCGAAGGGGCGGGGAGCAGCCAGCTGTTCCCGCCCCTCAGCTGCGGCCTTGGAATGGACTGATCGTGTGTGTGTGTGTGTGTGTGTGTGTGTGTGTGTGCCCTGCAATGGATTCCCAGGCGACAGATCCCTAAGCAATGGGTCCATTCCAAGGCCTCAGCCGAGGGGTGGGGAGCAGTCTTGGAAGGAATGGGGGAGGGAGGAAAGCAGGTCAGAGGGAGGAAGTGAAGAAAAAAATTAAGGTGGGAAGGAAGGAAAAGGGGAGGTAAAGATAAAGGAAAGAAGGAATGTGGGAAGGGAAGGAGAGTAGTAGAAAAATGGGAAGAATGATGATGGAACAGACGTAGGAAATAAGGAGGAAAGAAAAGTTTATAAATGATGAGTCAGTAGGAAAAGTGTTACATAAAGGAGAAAAATTGTGTGAGAGGTAGAAGCCAATAAGGAAGTCAAATACAATTGTGCGTGAAGGGGATAAGATTTAAAAAGAAAGTTAATAGGGGTGACCAGGCCAGCAGGGGAGGGCAGTTAGGGGGATCAGGCAGGCAGGCAGGCAGAGTGGTTAGGGCAGGCAGGCAGGTTAGCGATTAAGAACCAGAGGTCCTGGATTGTGAGAGTCCCCAAGAACTCCATATTGGAGAGGGTGTAGGTTGGGCTGAGGGACTACCCCCCCCCCGCCGCCCCCCATGCACGAATTTTGTGCACCGGGCCCCTAGTGTTTCTAGAAACTGAAATGAAAATTCTAACCCAACTTGATAAATACAGATCCATTATGATCTTTATTCATTCTCTCTTTTTTTAAATATATTTTTATTAATTTCCGAGAGGAAAGGAGAGAGAGATAGAAACATCAATAATGAGGGAGAATCATTAATTGGCTGCTTCCTGCATGCCCCACACTGGGGATCTAACCCAAAAGAGAATTGAACCCGTGACCGCCTGATTCATAGGTCAAACAACTCGACCACAGAGCCACACTGGCCAGGCCGTTCATTCTCTTTAAAACCAGGCTTGCATAGCCTGTAATAATTGGATGGATGTTTTATTTTGACTCCTGCTAAATGAAAAAATATATATTTTATTAAGCTAAAGTATCTTTTTTATTATAAGTCACTAGTTATATTTTAAAACAAAATAATTAACTGAAAGAGAATATAGGGCATTATATACATTAATAACAAAGGTTTATTTTTCTTAGAGCATTCATAATAAATTCACATGTGTATGACTAGTTAGATCATTTACTTAAACTGTATTTCTTCTGAGCCAACATTTTTAAATCACCCAACATGATATAAATGTTGAGAATCCAGCTAAAATGGGCAGTTTTTTATAATGACCTTAACATATTAAATTTCTTCTGAGTTTTCTCTTTAATGTTCCCCCCCATAAAACAGAATGTACTACTTGTCCCCCTTTACACAACTATTCCAAAAACTAGTGATCAATTTATAAAGACAATAACAGTTCTCAAAATCTAGTCTTCCATCAGTTTTGATGTTGAAGACTTCCTTCTTTGGTTTCTAAGACACAGTCTTGGTTTTCTTTAAATTCTCCAAACTCTCCTTAAATATCTATCAGGTTCCTACACTGCTCTGGGCACTGTCCTAGTCCTGGCACATCTCTGTTTTAGAGTTTGTCCTCTGAGTGATTCTGTCACCAATGTTATTCTCCCTGCCCAGGACACTCTCTTCCTGAAGAGTTGAATAGTGAATCTAGATTTTCAGTCCAGAATTTCATCCTGAGCATCAGACTAGAAACCTCAATCCAGATTTTTCTCAGGGTTTATTCCTCAACATGTAAAAACTGGAACTTATGATCTTTCCCAAATCCTGTTCTTGATAAATTCCTGTAAGTTTGTGTCAGCACTGTCCAACCAATTTCCTCAATTCTCCTCGAACCAGAGATCTTGGCTAAATGTGTTTTAGGTTATGACACTCTCCTGCTTAAGATCCATTGGGAGAGCTATACCGCTCTTAGAATAAGTCACAGCTTCTTAACACAGCCAACCCATCCTTCCACAGTCCAGCTGTGGATCTCCTCCCAAGTTCAACCTGTTCCCATTGCCTGCCTCACTTACCTCAGCCACACAACACATCTTTGGCTTCTTTTAACCCAACTTCTAAAATAAAATAAATATTAAACAAATAGGCAATAATCCTAATTATTCATTCAAACACACACACGCATTAAAGTTCTGAGGTTCTAAAAACTTGCATTATAACAATTACTATTCAAATTTGGCCCAAATTATAATTTTAAAAAGAAACTTCAGTGGTGATATTCAAAACCATGCATCTTATCTAGTGGGTTTACTATTAAGACCTCAGTTGTCAACAACTAATTTCTCAGAATATTTTGCTTAATGTTAAGCTATAGATATTCAAATATATGCTACTGCTAGAGAAAAAAAATTTCATGTAACAGATTTCTGGGAACAGTTTTAGGATGTGAGAATAGCGAATACAAAGAAAAAAGCCTTTATAAATTCTATTCTACATTTCCAGGTATTCTGTCGATCGACACACAGATCTGGACAGAATATTCAACATTCATTCTGGAAATGGTTCCGTTTTTACTTCGAAACTTCTTGACCGAGAAACATTGTTGTGGCACAACATTACAGTGATAGCAACGGAGATCAGTAAGTTCAACCCCATCCCATGCTGTCCTCAATTGACTGAGTGTCCCAGCAAGAGCTGGCGAAGCATGTCCTGCTCAATACATATTGAAGGAAAGAGCCCTGTAATGATTTGCAATAAATGTTTCCTCTAGACATATGTTGGTTCATTCACAAAGGCAACTGTGGAAATTCAGCAGTTTAGAAACAATAAAACGGGAAAGCATCTGTGTCAGCTGGGCTTGAACTGGTACATGTTGGATTCGATTTCAAAAAGCTTATAAACCAGAATATTGCAGAAGCAGCTGAAAAAAAAAATGAGCTGCTTAAAATGGTTAGACATTGTTGGGGGTGGTGGAGGGATCAAATATATTCTAAAAAGTAGGCATTGTTTGGAAATTTCTTGGATATTCATCCTCTAATTTTCTATTTTTCAATTGTTACAGAATTAAGAGATATAAGTTTTAACTTTCTCATAGTACACCAAATGAGAAGCACAATAAAGGGTTTAGAATGAATTGTATGGCAGTTGCTATGAAATTCAAGGCAAAGAAAATCAGAACCAAAGGAAGGCTTCAAATAAAATGATTATACACAGTGAACATGGTGCAATGTAAACACAATGTGTAGGACTTAGTGCATGAAAACAAATGACCTTGAAAAATATTACTTAAATGTTTAAAAATAGGCTTCTACTAAATTATGGCACATTTTTTACTCAGTATAAAAATTTGGTTTTTTGGTTTTTTACTTATTTTTATTACTTATTTTACTTAATTTTATTTTAAAAAATTTAACTCAGTTGGGTGTCTGGTGTGAAACATTCCATATCGAATGGTGTATTACAGTAGTATTCTTTGTCAGCATAACTTATGAGATTTGAGTGGCTGAAGGATATTGAGTAGAAAAATAAATAACCAATATGGGTAAAATGAAGTATTGTTTTTTTGATAGTGATGAAAAGTCCTCATTATAAATTTGTTAGGGCAGTATTTGCTCTTCAGAATTTATGTGGAGGGACTAATGTGGTTATCAAAGATAGGGCACTTTTAAAGCTTTGAAATTATGAAATCATTTCCCACCAAAAAGTACCATTTTTCTACAACATCAGGAATTTTTTAAGCTTTGTGCCTAAAATGTTCTCTTATTAAGATTTACAGTTTCTATGATATATTTGAAATCACTGGTGATAATGACCTTTCAAAACTTCACCTTCAGCAACTCTATCTTTGGAAGAATAGTGAGAGCAAAATGTTAGACACAAAGAAGCTTAAAAACTGCCCTTCTTAACTACCTTTGTTGTATGCAAAACCAAGAGCTTAAATCCAGGTCACTTACTCCTACACCAAGGCCTTTGCACCTGCTATGCCCTCTATCCAGGGAGCCAGAAATATTCACATGGTTTAATCCTTTTATTCATTCATGTCTATACAAATGGCATTTCATCAGAGAAGCCATCCCTGGTCATTCCATTCAAAGTAACACATCCATCTCTCTCCAACTCCTTTCCCCTGTTTAACTTCTCCATCACATTTACCATCTGACACATTATATTTTTATATGTTCACAGTTTGCTACCCGCACTAGAATAGAGCTTCAGGAAGCAGGATCTTTGTTGGGTTCCCCATGTGTTCCGGCACTCCAAATAGTGGCTGGCACAAATTAGATATTAGATGCTCACTAAATATTTATCAAGTGAATGAACAAAGAGACATATGAGCAAAGTGAAAGAAGCTTAGGTGACAGACTCTGACTTCTGATTCTTAGACCAGGAACCTGTCTACTACACTACCCAGGAGACTGTCACGGAACATAACCAGAGTGCTTTGCTGCTCTATCATACGCTATGAATAGCCCGGGCATTGGAGTCAGACAGACCCAAATCTGAATCTAAGCTCTACTCCTTACTGTCTCTGGGCCAATTACCTAACCTCTCTGTGAAGGGGGGCAGTAGTCTCAGATATTTGCACGGGTTAAGTAAGATAATGCAGCCAAGTGCTTAGCACAATGTCCAGCTCTTATTCAGCACTCACACTAAAAAACTAAGATAATAATAATCACTCGTCCCCTACCCTCACCCCACGACTCCTTGTCCACATTTCCCTACCTGCCTGCTTGCTTGGCTTCCTTTAAAATCTGGCTCTAGGGGGTAGCCTTTCTTTATACTCTGATGTTTACTACCCAGTTATACTCCATCAACACATGTACCTGTGTCTCCCAGGCATCTCTCTCAGGTGTACCTAATGGATCAGAAGTACCAAATGATCTAATTCTACTTTATTGTGACTACATTGGTACTGAGGGCTCTTCTGGTACTCACAGCAGCCTTGGGAAGTCAGTATAAGAGTGAAAAAGAAGGAGTGAGTGACTATAGTCTAAAAGGGACTGGTGACCAACAGATAAATGTCTCTTCCTTTTGTTTTGGCACGTTGCAGATAATCCAAAGCAGAGCAGCCGAGTACCTCTCTATATTAAAGTTCTGGATGTCAATGACAACGCCCCAGAATTTGCTGAATTCTATGAAACCTTTGTCTGTGAAAAGGCAAAAGCAGATCAGGTGAGTTTCCTACAAAAACAAATTAGTTGAGTCAGATTAATTTAGATCCTCTAATAATTCAGATGATCAACAGAACAAAGGGCCAGTTTTGAATTATCTATGAATCGAATGCTAACAAAATTAATACTATAAGTAAGAACCAGGATGAATGTTTAACTCGCATAAGTGAACAAACACTTTTTAAGAACTGGAAGTTCATCAGTCTCAAAGTTTGATGCTGATTTCAAATCAGCCTTAAGGTTTCATTAAAGTAGATTAGTCACAGCTTTATTGGAAAAATCTTTATTGGTAAGCAGATAGTTTTAATTACCATACATATTGCAAAGTAATCACTAGAACATATTTTAAAAACTCCTATGATGCATAGTTCCACTCACTTATATTGCCCATCTGTACAAGTAATACACATTCATGAGCGCTTTACATGTGCCCATCTGAAATAGGTCTTTTCTGCATAGAATTTCTGATATAGAAATTATGTTTCAGTTTGTCAAAATAGAAATGCACTTTTAAAATGCATGTTAACGTGGGCAGCTAAAGTTATGTGTTGTATGTACCAATTTTCTTTTTAACTTTTTTTGCAAGTTGATGGCTTTTATATATGCCCAGATTGCATTTCTAAGCAGGCTGGCCACCGGTTGCCTCCATGTCCTTAACTTACAATATTGTCACAAATCACTGTGATGTTGTCTAGCTTTGTATCACCCTAGAGATGATGTTTCTCCACCCAGGTGACTTTTGTCCCTCAGGGGGCATTTAGCAATGTCTGGGACATTTTTTTATCATCACAAGGAAGAGGGTGCTACTGGTATCTAGTGGGAGGAGGCCAGGCTTGCTGCTAACTTCCTGAAGGACAAGCCTCACCACCAGGATTTGTCCTGCTAGAGCTATTTCCAACCCATCAGTTCTTTGCATAGAGTGGACTCATTGTAAACTTTATAGAGGCTATCATTTTTAAAATTAAAACTAGAGCAATTTACTGCAACACTGTAGGAAACATGTTAAGTTACAAAACTTTCTGACAGCTTTGTGGTTTGGGTTTCAGTTGATTCAGACCCTCCGAGCAGTTGACAAGGATGACCCTCAGAGAGGGCACCAATTCTCCTTCTATTTGGCCCCAGAAGCAGCCAATGGCTCCAACTTTACCATTCATGACAACAAAGGTAAATGAGGACAAGTGACTTTCTCTATCTCTATACTTACACCTGTACCCATATCCATCTATTCCCCTCCCAACTGATCCACTACGTGAGACATATCCACATGCACTCACTAATTTGCTTTCCTGTTCCAGACAACACAGCGGGAATCTTAACGCGGAAAAATGGCTACAATAGACACGAGATGAGCACCTATCTTCTGCCTGTGGTCATTTCAGACAATGACCACCCAGTGCAAAGCAGCACGGGCACAGTGACTGTCCGAGTCTGTGCATGTGACCACCATGGAAACATGCAGTCCTGCCACGCGGAGGCCCTCGTCCACCCCACGGGCCTGAGCACGGGGGCTCTGGTGGCCATCCTGCTGTGCATCGTGATCCTATTAGGTAAACTGCTTCTCCCTGCATCCTCTCTCTCCATGCTGAGGGACACACTCTCTTACTGTGACACTCTATCCACCTCCCCCCTTAAGGCATACAGCCTAATCTAGGTGAGTGGAGTTATATGCTGAGAATCTATGTTGTTCAACCATGAACTAGCTTTTGCTTGACTATGGTTTTGCGAAATGAGCAGATGTGGAACTTACCCATATTTTTACCTACCCAGGGAACCACTGCACCAAAGAATCTCTTACCTGTCAGAGTGGGACTGAATCTCAGGGGGATGTAAGGGCAGCATAAATATGCCCTCTTCATTTCATTTGTTAATTAATATTTAACCTGACAAACATTGTTAAATTTTAAAGAATGAAAGTCAACTGACATGGAGTATCTGATGAAGGCCCGTTCTATGAAGGTCAAGTGTAAAAATCAATGGGAAACTGGAAAGAGGAATGCAATGACTTTTTCTCTCTCATACAGGAAAATAAAAAGCAAATAAAGTTTCTCTAACCCAGCAAATTTAAACCCACTTAAATAACAACCTTCTTAGCATTACTCTATAATTGCCATGCATAATATCTATTACTTCTCAGACTCTCGATAATAAAGAACTTCAGTGACCAAGGAAATAAACCTGGGGCCTAAAAGACATAAATGTAAGAAAAGCAAACATTAAGGTGTAACAATAATTCAAATGAAATTTTTTACCCCCAACCAACAGATTAAGCACATAAACTGAGCTCAAAGTGATCCAGCAGCACCTTGACTGTTGTGAACTAAGAAATCAAATATTAGCTAAGGTGACACTTCCAAAAATAAAACTTAGATTTGTATAGCTTGCTACACAATGGGAAAAGAAAAGTAAGAACTTAGAGTTAACCTGGATTACTGGGGGGAGGGAGGGGTGACAGTACAGTGACTTTGAGAAGAACAAAGTAAGACCTATATTTCTCCAGGAAGAGAATGAGAATGCCTAGGGATCTCTGCTCAAGAGCTTCATATTCTAGATCAGCTTTGCTAATTATAACAGAAGTCTTGAAACTCCACTACAGAACTGTGCTGTGATTCTCTTTGTCATCTAATCTTTGGGGAAAGTATTTTAAGATATGAGGATAAATAAAAACGACAGTATGCAAAGACAAATCAGTGCTTCTAATGGTGAGCCTGTAAAAACTGTTTTTGGAAGAGAAGAATATGAATAGTTTCAATTTTTTATTTCTTAAAAAAGGTTATTTTTAGAAGAGCTGGATGGGCAGGTAGAATCCCATGGACTCTTCTCTGGTCTATGGAAGGAGAGCAATTCTGATCTCTAGAGGTGATTCTTCCGTTCCCTCATCACCTACCTATTTTCTCTTTCCTCTTTTCTTCCTCCTGACCAGTCTCCTTTACCCTCCCTTTTCATCCCTTCCCTCCACTAAATTCACTATCTCCTCATTACCTCTAATTTGCCTCAGTGCTTCCCACATCTTGTCTAATCTCTTCAGCATTCTACACTCATTAAAAAAGAAGAAAAATAGGATTTAACCTTTAACTAGGCTCACTTCATGAACTAGACACTGAGCAAGATACTTTCCAAATGTTTTTTTCTCACTTAAACCTCTGCCCCATCTGGCAATATATTCATCTGCATCTTAAATATGAAAACTGAGGCTCCAAGATGTGCAGTCACACAGGTAACAGGTGACAGAACTAAGTTCCAAACTCAGGTCTTGTCCCTGTGAGCACTGTGCACTCTACTTTCTCTGTGAAGTTACGGAATGCAAGGTAACTTCTAGGCTGAAAGAGAGCCCGAAGTGAAGAGACAGAGGAAGAAAGTGGAAGTAAACCTGAGAATTTGTAAGCGAAGTTAAGACAAATAGGAGGGGATCTGTAGTCAAGAAAGTGGATCGTCTGGCATCTATTGTTTTATTTACAAAAACAAACAAACAGTAAAACAACCACTACATTTCGTGTCTCTATGGTCCTTTAGAGTTTGCAAAACATTCACATATATTAACTCATTCCTGACAACAACATTGGGTATTATGATACTGCTTCTCTTTTCAGAGGAGGAAAAGGAGTTAGACAAGTCTAATCCTTTAAGTAAACCTGATCCCAATGCCTTGCTACTTTCTAAGTTATATCATGGGATTTGAGCACAATTTTGTCCACAGGTCTCCTCCTCCAAAATAATTTTATTACTGTCTTCTGCCCAAGAGAGTAAGGGAAGGGGGAGGCTCAGTGACTGGGAAGGGCACCTCCTTGGTCAATTACTCTCTCAGAGCTTTTTTGCTCCGTGTGCTTAGATCACACGATTTCCATTTATAAAAGTTTGCTTTGGAAAGCTCTCTCTTCTTGACAGTTATACTATCAAGAAATTCTGTTCAGATGTGCCTCAGGCTACTAAGAAAAGATCTAGACAGCGGTAGCTGTAGGAGAATTAGGCAGTGAATAATGCCTTTGAATGACTGGATATGCCCTCTCTCTCCTAGACAGCTGCACTTTTAGGTACATATAGGACTAAAATAAAAAACGTAGGTAGCTTAAGCTGGGGAAGAATTAGGAAGTGATATAGCTTAAGCTGGGGAAGAATCAGGAAGTGATAATGCCTACCTTCAATGATGGACCAAACCCATGGACATCAGAGTTAAATTCTTAGAGAGTGAGTTAGCTTGTTGCTATTCCCTAATCCCAAAGGCTGCTCTTACTCACAACCTTCTGTTTTGCAAATCCATGTCACTGGTCACACTGCAAGCCAGTATAGAAAGGTAGATTGTGAGCATCCCTTTGCCCAAAGCCGTGCAATTTCTACCCATCCAGATCCCAGAGTAAACTGAAGGCATACAGAAGCACCCACAACCCCACATGAGGTGGCCCTTTCCTATGGCTCTCCTCTCCTGGCTCCTGCTGGTCCAGCCACAGGGTCTCCCAGCTGTTCCTCAGACACTCCAGGCACACTCCCCCTCCAGGGCCTTCTACCTCCAACCTCTTCACCAGAGAGCTCCTTATATAACTCCTTATTCTTTGCTCAAATGTCACTTTCTCAATGATGCAATCTAACCCCAAAATAAATAGACAGCCCCTCAAACATGCATGGAAGCACGCCCATCCTCCTGGCTCTGCTCTACTTATCACCTTTTTAGTAATTTCCTTACTTGTTATGCACATTGTTTATTTTCTGTCTCCTCTGCCACCACCACCTGCCCACCCTACTAAGACGGAAGTCTTGATCAATTTTTTATTGAGAGTGCCAAGAACTGAACCTGACACAGAGTAGGCACTATATAAATATTTATTAAATGAATGAATAAGTAAATACCCTGAATGGACATGACAAATGAGGCATCAGAATACTCTCTGGCAGCAAAAGACAATGTACAGTATATAACCACACATTTGAAAAAGGCAAAATTGTATAGCCTTGAGAAATGTTCTATAATCCAAACATGTGTCAAAGTATGGGCTTTGTAGTCTGGCTGACCTGGATTTCAACTGCTTGTACATGTGACATCTCTATGTAACTTCCTCTATATAAAATGGAATTAATAATGATGGTACCTATTTTGTAGGGCTATTATGATAATTAAATGGGATCCATGTGTAAAGCACTTAGCCCAGTGCTGGACACATAGAACTCTCTCAATAGGTAACCAATTATCAATACCATTAACATCTACAATGTTAATGTATAGACACAATGTGTGCATGTATCCATTATTACATAGGTAGATACAAACATCCACCAATCATTATTTTATTTTTATTTTATTTTATTGGGGTGACATTAGTCAACATGAACAAATAGGTTACATGTGTTGTGTGGATTACTAATTTACAAAATCTGTATATAGGACTGTGTGCTCACCACCCAAAGTCAAATCTTCTCCTGTCACCTCGTATTAGGACACCTTCCTCCCCCAGCCCTCCTCCCTCTGGCAACCACCACTCTGCTGTTTGTGTTCTTAATGTGATAATTCAATTTTCATGGCTTATTTAAAAATGGGACCATGTTATAAATGAGAGAATAAAGACATGTTCCTGGTACTTCCTGTAATAATGTCGCCTGCACAAATCTAGTTTACCAAGGCATGTTCTGCCCTGGGTAGCTGTTTTCTCTCTACGCTGTTGCTATGTTTTTATTTTCCCCCCATATGTCCATTTGCAGATATGTGTCTCTACAGGTAGCCAGCTGTGTTCTAGCCAGCCAACTGGGAAGAAACATCGGGAGCTATTTAAATACAACTCTTCCTTCATCTCTATTTGACTCAGGAGGAAAAAAATCAAAAGACTGAATATCCAGGCAATAAGCTTGCAGAACATGAATCTGTGAAATATTTTCTTGTTCATCCCCACTTAAACGTATGCATTTTGTTTAGCTTGAACAGAAATAATCGGGCACGTGTGTGACCTGACCCCTTCGAATGGGCTGAAATCCAAAGTGGCTTTTGGAATCGTATCTGGGTCTCTCCAGGCATTACCTGTAATGTTGCCTCCGATGTGGGAGAGGCACGCAAATACTCACACCTCGACTTTGGGTTTTAAACTAATTTTACACACTTCTCGGGAATACAAAAAAGAAAGCACAGTGCAAAAGTTATTTTAGATGTGGAGTTATGCAAACCCTTCCACACATTGGGAAGGTGCCAGCCTTGTGCTTTTAAGCAGATTCGGGGCGTTTTCGGTGTTCAGCATAATTTGCACTCTCCCTGCCGTACTCTCACTCCGGCCGAGCTTTCTTTTTTTATTAGCATTTTCTCTTTTCCCTTCCCTTGAAACCAGTTCGTTATTTCACAGCAAAAAGGACCTACTGACAAAATCTGACAATGTCTTATCCTCTTCTTAAATGGCACCCTTCTTTCAAATACCTCCTCCGTTTCCCTGGGGTCGTGCTGTGATCCTGCAGAAGGCAAGTGCACGCTTAAAGAGGTGAACCTTGAGTCTGCACTTGCCTGGAGGACTTTTTGAAAACTCGCCAATGGGCGCCCAGGCATCCTTCTCGGGGTGAACTGAACTGGGTGGCGCGTTAACCCCCCCTTCCCTTGCTCTTCTGTTTCCAGTGACAGTGGCGCTGTTCGCAGCCCTGCGGCGGCAGCGGAAGAAAGAGCCGCTGATCATCTCCAAAGAGGACATCCGAGACAACGTGGTCAGCTACAACGACGAGGGCGGCGGCGAGGAGGACACGCAGGCCTTCGACATCGGCACCCTGCGGAACCCCGAGGCCATCGAGGACAGCAAGCTGCGCCGGGACATTGTCCCGGAGACTCTGTTCCTCCCCCGGCGGACTCCGGCCGCTCGGGACAACACGGACGTGCGCGACTTCATTAACCAGAGGCTGAAGGACAACGACGCGGACCCCACGGCGCCGCCCTACGACTCCTTGGCCACCTACGCCTACGAGGGCGCCGGCTCGGTGGCCGCCTCCCTGAGCTCGCTGGACTCGGTGACCACGGATGGAGACCAAGACTACGATTACCTTAGTGACTGGGGCCCTCGCTTCAAAAAGCTCGCGGACATGTACGGCGGGGCCGACAGCGACAAGGACTCCTAAGCCGTGGCCTTTCTCCCTGGACGGCAGGATGCTGGACGGGGCGAAGTGGCCGCTTCTTCCTGCGGGCCCCCTGCTCCCTGCAGGGTGCCCTGTCCCGCCCGTTTCCAACAGTCGATGGCTGCAGTCGTGTGGCTCCAGGGGCAGAGACCTTTTTCTAGTACACTTTTATGAGCTTCCAAGAGGCAAATGTTTATTTTTTAGTGCATCCGGTCAGCCACGCGGGCCTCGCAGGCACCTGCTGGCGGAGAGGATGGAGGGCAGGAGTGCCCCCCGCGCTCGCTCCCCGGGGGAAGTTTGGACCCTGTTCATCCCCACCGGCCTGGACTTTTCTACTCCACCCTGTTGACTCAGGTCAGCTGACTGCTCTGACTCCACCTTTCGATGCTAACGGGATGAAGGACTGTTCTTTAAGGATAAAATATAGTTTTAGTAAAAGAAATAAGGGAGGAACGACCGTGAAGTTGTTCCCGGTATATCAGCTCACAAGGAGACAATGAACTATATATATATGGGTGTGTATTTCTGTCACCATGAATTTAAAATGACATTTGCCCATCCTGTTTGTTCTTCAAGAACTTTTTCTGACGCCAGTGACTATTCTAAGCATGAGATCCACCAATGTTTTGAGCTTCTCATTCCCCTTCAGGAATAGGAGCAAATTAAATAGCGACATTCAAAAACAACCAAAAAAATAAAAATAAATAAGACCTCAATCTTTACCACTAACTCATAATTTGTTATATATTAGCCATGTAAAAGTTTGCCCCTGTACCATAGAACGGAAAATTGAAAACAGCTAATATTAAAAAAGGAAATATTTATCATATTTTAAAATCTGGGCCACCAAATGTACCACAGACCACTTGAATTTTTTCCAACCGTCAGTAGGTTGATTACAAGTAAGTCTAATTGTTTAAAGGTTCTTGAAGGAACTTTTCTGAGATAAATTTTAACTTCTTGTCTGTAGTTGTCGTCAGTATTATTCTAATATATACTTGAAAGTAGCAGTGTGAGGTACAATAATTCATGTTCTTCAGATACTTCGTACTAAATTAAGTTGCATTAGTAAAGGTAGATTAAATAAAACTTAAATCCCACTCTCAGAGTTTAATGGGGTGGTAAGACCTAGTCACACTTGAACCTGACACCCTGTCCTTCATATCGGGAAACACCTATATATTTATATAACGTGATAGATATAGATGAATGTTGAAATCATGGTGAAAACCTACATATGACATGCTTGGAAGATGCTTACAAAGGGAAAAGTTGGATTCCCTACAAGAGTGTTTAAGATTATAATTAAAATGATAGTTGGCTTTCAAAAGCATTAATATTTTTTCATTGTTTCTAACTTTATTTCCATGGCAACTCAGCTCTCTCTGTCTTTGAACAATGATAAAGTAATGGTCTCAAATGATGACAGAAGATAATGTAATCCACCCAAATCTATTATTTCTCTAATTATGCAATTAGCATCATAGTTATTATCCAGAAGACCTAACTGAACTGAACTATTCCTTTCGGCAGGTTCAAATCATTTATTTCGTGTGGCTGTTCTAATGACTTTTGTCATTAGAATCTTCATGGGCAGTCATCAAAAATTTCCGAAATACTGTAATGAAAACATCCTTATTTTGAAAACTTAAAAACAAAACAGGCTATATATATATATATATATATATATATATATATATATATAAAACTTAAGAATATACTGATTTCAATTATTAATCTTGGAGATTTATTTTCAATTAATGTTAATTTTCTACAGATAATCTTAGTGTCATATCCATTTGGGGATAATGTCATATCAGCACATAATTTCTATTTGGAAACACACTGTCATTTAGTTAAGTTTTAAGTTTTAAATAGAGATATTACCCAGGAAGTAAAGATGGCACCTTTAAAATTAGAGAAATGTAGTGTTTTGGTTTAGCCATTTAGAGTGAAAAATTTTTACAACCATGTTATTCCTTGTGTTTCCTGAATGTTTTCCTAGTTTGTGAAGTTATACTTCCCTGTATACTAACAAGTGTTTCATGCTTAGGTTATTTCCTGCTTTTATGGTTTTCTTTTCCTAGTTACACACACATAGGAATGCAAACAAGATACTACAGGTGGGTTTCCTTGTAATGAAGCGACACATATCATAGTCATAGGTAAGCACTGGAAAAAAGATAGCTTAGTAAAGTTAATAAGAATTAGTTATATATAGCAATAGACCAGCACCTTAATCACATGACTTACTATAAAACTAAAGAGTTCCTACCGTTATGTTTTATGTCATGTAACAAATTGAATCAAGAAAGTTCTATAAAAAGAAAACTATCAGCAGAAGTCTTCCCTTTGAACTTTTGGCATTAATTGGAAAGTCTGAGGGCTGACACTAGCAACTTCCAATATTTAAGGGTAAGGTTTACTCTTTCCTCATAAGTGAGAGTAAGTAGCTCTGTAGTGGAATATTTGAGATGTAATTGGCCAGATAGTTTATCCTGTCCTAAAGATGATTCAGTCAGTGTACCAAGATCAGGTGAATATGACTAAATATTGAAATAACTATTTAATCTCTTACCACAGAAGCTGAGGATGAAGTGAATGTCTAAGAAATTGGATAATTTGAGACTGGAGCTGAATACTTAGCAGTAGGGTCCTGTTAGCATCAAGGCAGAGTACTATTTCCTACCATTAAGACTCTTTGACATCATGGAAACAATAAGAATCACAATTCCATTATTCCACCCAGGCCTAACTTCCTTCCCACCAAAATACTAGGTCAAGGACCAGGGGCAACACAACTGATCACTAGAAAAAAAAATTAAAATCTTTCAGCTCACTTTTCACATTGTCTCTGTCTGATATTAGATGTTTGTGATGAGAAGTATGAAAAATAGAAAGAGGTAAAATTTTAACATTTGCTTTAATTACTGAGAAACTAAAATTCAGTCAATATAAGCAGATTGCTTTTATGGGTTGTTTCAGGAACTTTGAGGTCTTTCTGAGCCCCCCTCACCCTCATTCAAAGGGGAGAATTTCTTTAAACCACAAAGATGTTCACTAGAGTAAGCTGACATTTTAAAAACATTCAGCCATTGTGCATACCTTTGAAGGCCCTTCACTTCATGGCCACTTTCTTCTGAAAGGCCTAGAATAGATTTGTCCCCAAATAAAACATTAAATCTAATGGGGGAGAAGAAAAGATGGCTCCATAGAACCATAAGAGAAGGGATCTAGGCACAATAAATATTTTTTTTGCAGAACTTTTTTTAGCTTTATGGTTTAGGTGCTTAAAGGGAGGTTCAGATTTAAATTGACTCTATTTTCTATTTTGTTTGCTTATTTTTTTATTGATTTCAGAGAGGAAGGAAAAGATAGAAATATCAACGATGAGAGAGAATCATTGATTGGCTGCCTCCTGCACGCCCCACGCTAGGGATCGAGCCCACAACCCAGGCATGTGCCCTTGACCAGAATCAAACCCAGGACCCTTCAGTCCATAGGCCAATGCTCTATCCAGCTAGGGCAACTCTATTTTCTATTCAATTTTAACTCAATATAAAAACTTGTGGTTGAGTTTTCATTTTCAGCTCCCAAAAAGTTGTACAAAAAGTTCTTAAAATTGAATCTTTATCCTAGAAGCATCTCAACTTTTTGGATCCAAATTAACTTGAGAATGTTTCCAATATTTTCATTGTCAAGTACATAAATATTAGATATCCTGATCTGCTGAACAATGCCTTGTATCAAATGTTTTATCTTGAAATGCATATTTTGTTGGAGATAATAATGTATGTATACACTATGATTGGGCATTCCTCAGTTCTTTATACTTAAGGGCCAAAAAGACTATGCAGTTGAAAGGAAAGAACAGAGTTGAATATTGAAAACAAACTAAATATTTAAATCAGGTATAGCTAAGTGTATTTTCCCCAGGAAATTCACTACCAAATAAATTACTGTATCTTAGTCACTAATTTTGAAGTAATTATTTTGGAAGAACGCTCTAGAAAGTCATGACTGCACTGTTTTGCAAGGCATCCTCTGAAAAGGATCATTTTAGTGTAATTTTGTCTTTTATATTTTTATCTAGATGAAATCTTTTTTGAATTGTGACAGGGGACGAAAAATCCATTGTGTGTACATTAACACTACAAGTAAGCCTTCTTTATCAGATTGTAAGAGAGGAAAGACGCTGTGTGTGGGTCTTCTGGAGGATGAACTATTTCAGAAGGTCTGATAGGCAGCTTTCTTCTCCAGAGAATATAGGATCCCCATATGGTCTCCTGAAAAGTTCAGTACTATTACAGTAGCAGCATTTTGAATCTCCCTCTGGCATCTTTACGGAATAATTTTCTGAAGGGATAATTCTCTACTAAAATATATCAGACCCTGACCATATTTAATACCCTCTTAGAAAAGAAATACAATGACTTGCATGCTTGTTAAAAGTTAATAAAGAAATAGCTCATTTTTAAAGCCACACGTTTATGGTCTCTGCATCGCCAATTTAATTTAAGCATTGCTGAGACAATCTTTAATCTACTCCCCATTTTGTAACACCTTACTTATGATGCATTCTCATTTTTAACTTGGGGGGAACATTAGCCCGACAGAGCCAGCAGATGAAAGTGCCGAAAGGAGGTCAGATGGAAACACAGCCTTTCACCCACTGTCTCGGTCAGGACTCAGGCTCTTAGCTGAAGAGCCACTGGGTTATTAGATTAATTTCAAAAGGGCTTTTATGAATTACTTAATTCTTTTTCTTTTTTTTTGAAAACCCATGGACCACAAACTCAAATTTCTCTTCAAATGGGGTTAATTTGACAAATGAGGCATGAACCCAGCGTTGTGGAAAAAGCTTTCCACTAGAATGAGATTTTGGTCTTTCCTGCGAGACTGTGCTATTCATGTAAATATGTCTAGAGACACCTTCCATAGCTTTTAGTTTTCTATGATCTGTTAGTTTAGTGTTTATTAAGGAATCAAATGTATAGAATTACTAGGCATCCAGGGGGAATGCCGTGTAGCAAACCTAAAACTGATCTTCTCGGAAGAAACATAGGAACGCTTCCAAACCACTGTACTCTTTTGTTTGTGATTATTTTCATTGCTTTGAAAGTACACTGCATAAGAATAGCCTTATAATAAATGCTATGTGCGTCTTCAGTAGTATCGAGCTAAGGCAATTTGGCTTTCTCCTACTGTGATTTGTGATTTTTCAACCCAGAAAAATCAAAGCTTTCGGGTATTGATTGTTTTTAATTAAAAACACTCCCAAGTACAAAGTGAAGCCGATGCCACCCTTGAAGATTTACTGGCTGGAGTGCTCGGTTCATATCATTTTCTCAGTACTGCTCGTGTCTTCGGCAGTGAGAACACCAGATGGAAACAATCGCTGCTCAGCTCTCATCAACATCCCCGGTTAGGGAGAGGTTCAGACGTCGCAGGTTACATGAGCACGTTTTCTGTATCAGAAGGAAGGGACGAGACCACTCCCTGTCAGCTCACTGTGGCCGGGCCTCTTGTTGTAATCCAATGGCAAGTACACGCTCCTGGAGACGGCTTCTCTGATTTCCCTTTGTTCTCTTAGACGTATACATTTGAAAAGAATGCAATTTAAAAAGTGATTTCTCACAAAGAGTAAATATGCCTTTTGCAGATCAATTTTTGTAACAAGTTATTTATATGATATTACTTAATAAACTGTTTTTTTCTAACTTGGTTTTTTTCCCATTCTCTCAAGCTGTTGTTTGTAATCAGTTTTTAAAATGTACACGTGGATGCACACTTTATCTTTCTGAACCTGCTGTTTTAACGTCCCAGGTAGCTAACGAAAGCCAGCTTGTTATATAATAATTAGCTTGTAAAACCACAGCTTCTCCCAGCCAGAAATATATATATCGTGGGCACTGCCCTGCAAACTTCTCACTGGTAGGACAAAAACTCCTCTATTATTTATGGAATTGCTACACTGAGAAGAAACCTGTTTGTCCTCATGGTAACTGCTTTAGATTTTTTATTTTTTTAAAAAGGGACAGTTCTATATTTTTGCCAATCCCAAATCTCCATCCTTTATTTTACTCCCATAAAAGCAATTGTTTATAGACCTCAGATTTACTTTTTTTTTTAATTTTTTACAGAGAGGAAGGGGGAGATATAGAGAGTTAGAAATATTGATGAGAGAGAAACATTGATCAGCTGCCTCCTGCACACCTCCTATTGAGGATGTTCCTGCAACCAAGATACATGCCCTTGACCGGAATCGAACCCAGGACCTTTCAGTCCACAGGCCGATGCTCTATCCACCAAGCCAAACCAGCTAGAGCTGGACCTCAAATTTAAAAAAGGAAAAGGAAAAGCAAGAACCAGACCAGAAGGAAATGATAAATTCCCACCCAGCATTCTGATACTATGAGTAAATAAAATGTTTTTGTATATTCAGAGCTATAATATTTTACATGCTTGTCCTTTTTTAAGCTGCCTCCTATTTCTACAGAGACTATTTCATAATTTTTAAACTGGGAGAATTCATAACTTTGCAAAGGAGATTTTTGTTTATTCATTCAGGTGTTCAATACAGCATAGGCACTCTGCTATGTGCTGCAGAATATTTGACAGGAGCCAGATAGCTGTATTTTCCCTCCTCTTCAAAAGCTCATGGCCTAGGAGGAAGGGCCACCATAAGTGTATTGTAAATATTGTGAGTACATAACTATAGTACCCACCAGGAGCTGACCTAGAGGTGTCTTCAGAGAGGTACAGATGACAGTGTTCATAGGTTAGAGAATCTGTGTCTGCCCCAGTGGAGGGCTGTATGGGAGGATTAGGAATTAGCAAAATTGAGATAAAGGAAGATAAGAAATCAAGAAGAATAGCTGGGGAAAGGCAGAAAAGAGAGGAATGTTTAAGCAATGCCATTGATATCAGCTGAGGTCCCTGGAGGCGTCTCAGCTTGGAAAATCACGTAGCACCAGAAACAGGCTCACCAATGCCAGAGAAGCTAGGTTTTTATTGTGGTTTTGTTGCTGTTAATATATTTTATAGATTTTTTACAGAGATGAAGGGAGAGGGACAGAGAGTTAGAAACATCCATGAGAGAGAAACATCGATCAGCTGCCTCCTGCACACCCCCTACAGGGATGTGCCCACAACCAAGGTACATGCCCTTGACCAGAATCAAACCTGGGACCTTTCAGTCCGAAGGCCAATGCTCTATTCACTGAGCCAAACCAGTTAGGGCCAGCAGCTAGGTTTTGATGTTGTTTTGTTTTTACTTTTGTTTTCTGTTATTTGGTTTAAAGTTAACTTGGTCATGTACAGAAATCCATGGAAAGGAAGGATGCTATTAGAAATACACTTTCTGAAGGATAAATACATTGTCCCCCACCACCCCCTGCTCTGCACCAGCCCAGGGCAAGCAGAATCCACAGGATCTAGGAAACCTCCGTGACCTAATGGTGACATAGGCAGGCAGGGCAATGCACTGTCTCAAAGATGCAGTTCAGGAAGCAGATTGCTGCAAACATTTCCCATCACGGTAACAAACTACTACCCATAGTAATTATTGGTGTGTATTATGACAATTCACTCTGCTGCTGCACCAGTACAAAATCAAGCATCTCCATGAAGTTTATGTCTTGACCCTTCGAAGTTCAGGGTGGTTGTGGGCTTCTCTTCCCTTGCAGCTTTGCAATTGGAGCAGAATGCCCAAGGTTTATTGTGGCAACAGAGGAAAGCTGCTGGCTGATCATATGGGATGCTTCTAAGGGTCAGGCCCATACCTGGTTTATACCATTTCTGCTCACATCTCATTGGCCAGAACTCAGTCATGTGGCCCAAACTAACTGGACAGAAGCTGGGAGACATACACACACAAACACATTGTGTCTGCTGAGCATAGTTTCCATCTTTGTCAATCTTGTAATACCTTTCCCAATTCCTCGCAATTTTAGTCACCACAATAAGCCATGTCGCATAATAATCATGAGGCTGTTATCAAAAGAGCAGGTAGGAGGTCATTTACAAATTCAACGTTCAAATTGGAAACCCCTTTGAGAAAGTGTTTGTGTACCATCCCTGACTCTAGCACCCATGGGTGATATTGCTAATCAATTGACTCACAGATCCCCTAGCCTTAGAATCCCAGCAGCCATCACAACAGAATAATGCTGATCTATATGCCATCCCAAACCGAAAAGATTCAGTTCTCCTATGAAACATGTTTTCTTTCATTCTAAGTCGTTGACTACTCACCACTGATATTTGGGGAGAGCATTCTGATCCTGAGATTGTCAAAAATTTGGAATAATTAAGGAAGCTAAAAGGCTCAGTCTGCCATGGTAATTAGCTCACACTTTTATTTCATAAATCAGAACCAACCAGCACGTATCTCTGTTTGAACAATTCAGATATAATACCAGCTTGGTTGATGTATCTCTTCTCAGGTATACTGAGCCTTTACATTCATTCTGCAAAAGTCATTTGAGAAACTACTATGGGCAAGGCATGGATCAAGGTGACAGGAATACACAGACGTGCACCCTTCACTGTGCATATCCTTCCCTCAAGGACGGCTATGATTTAATCTCCTGTTATTAATCTTAGTTTGCCTGACTAAACATTTTATACTGAATGACACCCTGACTCTTTAGATCACTTTTCTAGGTCTCATATTCCTGAATTCAATACTTTTCCAAATATGCTATGAATAGATATGGCTCTTTAAAAGAAGTAGATTGTCTCCTACTTCTGCTATAATATACTTATCCCTTCTTTTAAATGTCTCCCTTGACATATTTGATCATCTTTATTGCTTCCTGAGCCATCTAGTCTCAGAAACTTAACTTTCAATGGTAAATATGTCTTGTTTGCACATTGGTAAGAAAATGTCTCCTTGCAGTGAGTAAATGATGGGTTTTATTAAAGCTTTTAATTTTGCTTGGCCATCTGATAATAATGCCTTACTTTTATACAGCACTTTTGAAATAGCCATCATATGTACAGCTTCATATAACTCTCACCAAAGCCCCACGCATTAGGCTGTATCACTCCCATTTCACAGAGTGAGGTCATTTGTCCTTAGATCCCATCACAGGAATTAAACTCACTTCTTCTAATTCAGTCTTGCCACTGATCACCACATTTCCCCCTGTGTATGCACAATCCTCTCATCCATTTGAGAGAAATATTGGAAGGGGGAAAAGGATTTTTTCCTTTATACAAATTCAGATGAGGTTGGACTCTTCTGATGGCTGCAGGTGCTAAGATATTCCTCTCTATAAGATTAAGCCAAATGCTCCATGAATTAAAAAAAAAAAAAAAAAAGAATCTGAAAAGCAAAATTCTGCCTATTAACCCTAATTACCCAACTGATTCCTATTATAAAACTGGAACAGTGTCACAAGGAAAATTATTCCCAAGAAATATGAAACTCCACCCAAAACTGCAAAAGCTCTAATCAATTATGTAATATTATGGACACTATTGATATTTCAAATATCAAACTGTGGTAAGCCCTTCGTAGGGTGGAGAGAGAAAGGAAAGGAATTAGAACTTCCTGTTGCTCTTTAGGCAATTCAGACTCCATGTTAAAGGAAGAGAAGGAAAGGAGGTGTGCTCTGGCCATGAGCTCCCACTGAATCCAGGTGCCCACCCCAATGACATGGTGTCTGTGTTAACTCTGGGAAACCCTACTGTCCAGTTAGATGGTATGGCAGAGCAGTAGCTACAAATATTTGTTAATAAACTAATGTATTTTCTGTATTTTTCTGTAAGTTAACATAATTTCTGTTTTAAACCCTGATTCCTATGAGCAACAGAAACTCAACATTAGTCATTTAGGGTTTCCTTCTACAACCTTTCACTGATATTCTAGCTCGGTTCTCAGGGGCTGAGGTAACATAAAGAATTAGGGTTTGAAGGAAGATGAGGCATGTCTGAGCTTACAGCTGAGCTGCTGAGGGAGCCAGAAGAACAGATGGATTCCAGAAGAAAACACAATAATTCTTTTCACCTTCCCTGTCCATCCTTTTAGCCATTACAAAATGGGGAGGCTGAAGGTTATTGACCTGAAATATTTTGTTATTGTCATTATGTCTCATTCTCAGAGTGTCAGGATCAAAAGCTTAGGAGAGACACCTGCTTCATTCCTGACTTACAGCTTTTGCAGAGATTCAGAAAGAGCTGAAAGTTACCTCAGAATGTCACTATTTCCAATGTAATGCTAATTTATAACAGTCTTCTTATGCTTTACTATGTCAGGCATTATACAAGTGCTCATTTATAGTATGAAAATATATAAATTAAATATACTAAGGTTGAGCCAGTCTTCGACCTTTGAACCTCCCTTATGTGTTGAGAACTTTCCTATTTTATGCATAAAATACATTTTTCTTTATTGTAAATCAAAAAGGATTGTGACAAAATGTTTTCTGATTTGTGAATATATTTATATGAAAAATCTTGCAGAGTTACAAAAATTAAATCAAATTGAATATATATTTAACAATTAAGTTGTATTGAAAATAAACATATTATCTCTAGACTGTTTTAGGTCCCTTTAAATCCGAAGAAATATATCTACCTGACTGGAATTGGTAAAAACGACATCAAGATTCAAATGATAGCTCTCAAATCAGAAAAGAAGAGGGGCAGGTTGATTTGGGCATTGAGACTTGAGCTGGGCCTCAGAAGAGGGTTAGAACCCACAGCAAAGTCCCTAGATGTTTCACTAAAATGCAAATCCCCGGATCCCAGAAATAATCAGGACTGTTGCCTTCCAAAGTTGGAGACTCCACCTTCAGTATATTAAACTATGAAAATATACCCACACTTTACCTTATGGACGTGAGTCAAGTTGCAATTTGCTGGTTCACATTACATTGTCATATGAGCCCTTAGACTCTTGCTGATTTTATTTTTGCAATTTTCCTTCTGTATTGTGAAGCCCTCCTTTTCTGGTGCTCTGGGCTGGGGAGTCCAGCTAGGGGTTTAGACCCCGAAGTCCTCAGTGGGAACCTCCACATCTGAGATATCTCTCCGGAGCTTCAGCTGCTAAGGAAGCTTGGCCCGCCCTCTCCCGCCTCCGCACTTCCTGCTGGTCCCCACTTTCCGTCCTTGGTTATCACGGTTCTCTCCAGCTAGTTTTCAGTTGCTTATTCAGGGTGGTTTTCCTGTATTTTATCTGTAATTCCAATTCGGTCCTGAGTAAGCTTCCACTTACTCTGCCACCATTTTCCGGGTGGGGTGGGGACATAATCTGAAACCCTCCTTTTTTTATTTTGGCTTTTTTCACCTGTAGACCATCTGAGAGCAATAGGTACTGATGTGTGTTGTGCATAATGAATTCAAAGACATTACAGAGAAAATAAGAGCAGGATTTGGGAATCTGCATTTATGGAAGATTTCCTTGTGATTTGTATGCACACCAGAATTTGAGATAGAGGTGAAGTTATTGAGGAGACAAGGCAAAGGCATGCTCACAGAGCTGTGGAGAGGTCAGTCAGGCTAGCAAGGAAGGTTCTGGAAGAGATCAGGAGAGATGAAAGTTCTACTATTTTTACACGTTTTCAACTGTCCTTTACCTGTTGTATTTAAAGCATGGGCTTGTCTTTCCAATGATAGGGGGATTAAAATGGGTGCTCTCCCTAGAAAGGAATAGAAGTTTCCAGTTAAGGTACCAGGAGTGGTTCATACATATTAATTTAAAACCTCAGGTGAAGCTCTCCACTGTCCACCTGTTTTTCAAAACTTTCCTGGCTACTTTCCCTGCATGTCAGTCAGTAAGTAAATCATTAAAATCTCTCTAGAGTCAATTCACCAGGCTTCCTAAGCATTTGCTTCTATTTTTCTCTTTTTAAAGTCAGCTGTTATTCTATGAGTCTCAGCTAGGGAGCTCCTCCTCTCCCAGGGCCCAATCAGAGTTCCACTTTAATTAGCTTAATTGGAAGAAGACACAACCAAATTTCCAATTAGAGTTCCAAATAGCCTATTAGAACAGACTGTTTTTGTCTTTTCAGGTAAAGTTCTCCTAAAAGTCATTTTTTTAAAAAGGTAGAAATCCTTAAAGGAAGAAAAGGTGAGCACAATCAGATCAATTACTGGTACTAATCATCCCTAAAGTAAAGTTGGCTCTTTTCACATAGGTAATTTGAAAATTAGCCACTTATTCATTCTTTTATTAATTTAATTTTTATTAAATTAATATATGCATATTAACTAAAACTAGAGGCCCAATGCACAAAATTCATGCAAGAGTAGGCCTTCCTTCACCCAGATGCAGGCAACAGCTTCCCTCTGGCACCCAGGATCCAGGCTTCCCTCACAGCCCTGGGTTCATCTGGAAGGTCATCCAAAGGACATCCTGTCTAATTAGCATATTACACTTTTATTATTATAGACTAGGAGCCTGGTGCACAAAAATTTGTGGACTGGCGGGGGGGGGGGGGGGGTTGTCCCTCAGCCTGGCCTGTGCCCTCTCACGGTCTGGGACCCCTCGGGGGATGTCCACCTGCTGGTGTGCCTGGCCAGCCTGAGTGAGGGGCTGATGGTCGTTTCAGGCTGCCCACAGCCCCTTCAGGGTTCGGGTCCCTACTGGGGTGCCTGTCCAGCTGACTCCTAACTGCTCACTTGCCTGCCTGCCTGATCACACCTAACTGCCTTTGCCTGCCTGCCTGATTGCTCCTAACCCCTCTGCCTGCCTACCTGATGGCTCCTAACTGCCTCTGCCTGCCTGATCACCCTTAACTGCCCTCCCTTGCTGGCCTGATCTAGCACCCAACTGCCCTCCCCTGCTGGCCTGATCTCACCCCCAGCTGCACTCCCCTGCTGGCCTGATCTCACCCCCAACTGCCCTCCCCTGCTGGCCTGATCTCACCCCCAACTGCCCTCCCCTGCAGGCCTGATCACCCCTTACTGCCTCTGCCTGCCTGATTGCCCCGAACTGCCTTCCCCTCCTCACCTGATCTCACCTCCAACTGCCCTCCCCTACAAGCCTGATCTTGCCCCCAATTGCCCTCCCCTGCTGGCCTGATCACCTCTAATGGCCTCTGTCTCAGCCCCCACCACCATGGCTTTGTCCATAAGGAAATCAAACATCCAGAAGATGGCCAGTCAACCTGGTCTAATTAGCATATTACTCTTTCAGTGTATAGATAAATTATATAGGATAGGATTACTTAAATGGGGGAGGGGGAGCCTTTTTCATCTGGAGGAGATGCTCTTGACAAACAAAAATACATAATCCCTATATCTGGACTGATAGCCAGCCATATTCACTACTGTCAAACTGGTCATTAAAAAATTGAACCACTTTCTTACACATTATACCAAATAGCTGTTGCCCTTACAACCCCTCCTCAGCCCCCATCTTAGGTTCTGCCTTTGCAGTTTACCCAGATTAGGTTCTGATTGGTTGGTTTCTATGCAAGTCAGCATCTCTGGGCCTATCAATGGGCCTGATAAGAAAGGTGGGGCTGATCAGCAACCCCAGCAGACCCCAGAGAGAAAGAGAGGCATGGCTGCTGGCCAGGCCCAGAGCAAAGAGAGAGGCAAGTGCTGATCAACAGCTATCATGGAGGCTACAGATCAGACCCTGCTTCTCTCTGCAGGCCTCTCTTTAGGCTTGATCTACAGCCCCCTTGGTATCCAGTTCTGGGTCTGGGCACCCGCAGCAGCAACAGTCAGTAAAGCCTTCAGTCATTTTGTCATTTTGGATGTTACAGACTCTGGCTCTTTATATATATAGATTAGATAGATAGACAGATACCAAATAATTCTATAAAGCTTATAGCAAAAACTTTCCTCTCCACCCTCATTCACTATTCCAGGTAGTTCTTTAATTCTTCCAGATAGTTCTTCTAGTGTTTACTTCCATATTTGTAAATAATACTTATATTAGGTTGAATCATAAGAAATTGCCATTTTTATAGGTAAAAAGTGGTTAATATCAAGAATTGCAGATGGTGAGAATCAGCCATAGCTGGGTGCTCTGCCCCATAGACTCCCAGAGACCCTGCCCCAACCAAGCTGCGCACAGAGGCTTTTGCATATAAGAGGCTGGGAAGCCCCAGGCAGAAGCTAAAAATAGCACCACCTTGGAGACACAAGTGCCAGCTTACCCAGGGGTCTTGTACCAAAGCCCCACTGAAACAACTCTTGCTCCATAAGGGTGTCTCCAGCACAGAAGTTCTCCCACTGTAGACACAGCTAATTTGCATAACCAAGTATCTTAGAGGTCATTTCCTCTCAGTGATTATCTAACACAGAAAGCCACTCTATTAACCCAGGGAAGCAGCCAAAATGTGGAGACAAAGAAACAGATCACAAATGACAGAAATGGAGGAAAGCAAATGACTGGATATAGAGTTCAAAATGGTTTTTACGGTTTTTCAAGAATTTTCTAGAAACTGCCAATAAATTTAGTGAGACCCTCAATAAATCTAATGAGACCCTTGAGGATATGAAAAAGGACCAACTAGAACTTAAGCATACACTGACTGAAATAAAGAATATTATACAGAGATCCAACAACAGATTAGAGGAACGCAAGAATCAAGTCAAAGAATTGAAATACGAAGAAGCGAAAAATACTCAAATGGATAAGCAAAAGAAAAAAGAATCCAAAAATATGAAGACAGTGTAAGGAGCCTCTGGAACAACTTCAAGTGTACCAACATCAGAATTATAGGGGTGCCAGAAGAAGAGAGAGAGCAAGATATTGAAAACATATTTGAAGAAATAATGACAGAAAACTTCCCCTACCTGGTAAAAGAAATAGACTTCCAAGTCCAAGAAGCTCAGAGAATTTCAAACAAAAGCAATCCAAAGAGGACTACACCAAGACACATCATAATTAAAATGCCAAGAGCAAAAGACAAAGAGAGAATTTTGAAAGCAGCAAGAGAAAAGCAGTCAGTTATCTACAAGGAGGCACCCATACGTCTGTCAGCCGATTTCTCAATAGAAACTTTGCAGGCCAGAAGGAAGTGGTAAGAAATATTCAAAGTGATGAATAGCAAGAACCTACTTTACCCAGCAAAGCTATCATTCAGAATTGAGGGTTGGATAAAGATCTTCACAGACAAAAAAAAGCTAAAGGAGTTCATCACCACCCAACCAGTATTATATGAAATGCTGAAAGGTATCCTTTGAGAAGAGGAAGAAGAAAAAGTAAAGATAAAAATTATGAACAACAAATATTTATCTATCAACAAGTGAATCTAAAAATCAAGTGAATAAAAAATATGATGAACAGAATAAACTGGTGAATAGAATAGAATCAGAGGCATAGAAAGGGATTGGACTGACAATTTTTGGGGGGAAAAGGGTGTTGGGGGTGTGGGAAGTGACTGGACAATAATCATACACCTACAGATGAGAACAGTGGGGGCAAGGGAGGGTAAGGACAGAGGGTGGGGTGGGAACTGGGAGGAGAGGAGCTATGGGGGGAAAAAAGAGGAACAACTGTAATAATCTGAACAATAAAGATTTTTAAAAAAGAATTGCAGATGGTTCAACTTAATACTACTATTCCTTGGGTTTACAATTTTGAACATTATCAACTGACTTTCCAATATGGAGAGTAAGAATTTACTGCAACACCAACACACACACACACACACACACACACACACTTATTTCTCCCTTGTTCTGCCAATATAGTTATAGCACAATTATTGAGTTTACATTATTACCTTATGTAAATATTGCTCATAGTTGAGCCTTATCTAATCTAATAAAAGAGTAATATGCTAATTGCATCACTCTGCTACATCCCAAGCCACACCCACCAGCCAATCAGAGTGGTTATATGCAAATTAACCCAACCAAGATGGCAGCCTACTAGAGCTAGAGCAAACAGGATGCTTCATTGCCCTGGCGATGGAGGAAGCTGCCTGTCTAGGCCGGCTATGGCCTCTGCTCAAGGAAACAAAGTTTCAATTATAGAAGATAAATAAACCCCAGATACCTGCTTCCAGCCAGCCTTGCTGGGAGCTTGGGTGGCTGGAGCTGTGGCAAGCCTGCAAACAGCCATCAGCCCCTCACCAAGAATGACCCCACCCTCATGGGTCCCTGCTGGGGGGCTTGGCCAGTCTGCAAACAGCCATTAGCCACTCACCCCGTCTTGCCAGGCACCCCAGCAGGACCCCCTTCCATGAAGGGGATGTGGCCAGTCTGAAAATGGCCCTCAGCCCCTCACCAGGCTGGCCAGGAACTCCAGTGGGACCCCTACCCTGATCTGGGACATCCTTTCGGGCAAACCAGCCAGCCCCCACCCATACACCAGGCCTCTATCTTAACTAATAAAAGCAAAATATTAAAATTAACCGTTTCTCCGGGATGGGGCAAGCCACGCCCACTAGCCAATCAGAATGGCTGTATGCAAATTAGCTCAGGCAAGATGGCGGCCGCATCCCTGGAGGCCAGCGCAGTGCCACTGGCAGGGTAAGCGAGATGT